>JAIUZE010066215.1:0-156648 GCA_022085475.1 Heliosperma pusillum
TCTTTCTATCCAGTTGGTTTTCAACCTTATTCTGGAGTTCCTTGCAAAGGACTCACTTTTATGCTTCATTAAGTAGACATATCCATATCTACTCAAATCGTCCGTGAAAGTGATAAAATATCTATAGCCATTTTATCGTTGATTGACATAGGTCCACACACATTAGTATGTATGAGTCCTAATAGGTGAGCAGTGCTCATTCCAACACCTTTGAAGGAAATTCGAGTCATTTTGCCTATGAGACATGATTCACACGTGCCAAAAGATTCATAGTCAAATGGGGAGATAGTCCCATTGTCAATGAGCTTCCTCACGCGTTTTTTTATTTATGTGTCCCATACGACAATGCCATAGATAGGTTTGATCTTTGTCACCAACCTTTGCTTTCTTACTACTCACATGCATTATATCTGTGGTTTGATCTAAAACATAAATCCCATTCATGGAAACTGCTTTACCATAAATCATTTCGTTTAAATAGAAAATACAGCTATTATCCTTTATTACAAACGAAAAACCGTCCTTATCAAGTACGGAAACAAAGATAATGTTTTTAGATAAACTGGGTACATAGTAACAGTTATTCAGAAATAACTCAAATCCACTCGGGAGTTGGATTACATATGTTCCCACTGAAACGGCAGCTACTCTTGCTCCATTCCCCACTCGCAGGTCCACATCACCCCTTGCGAAAGTTGTGATGTTTCTTAGGCCCTGCAAATGATTACACAGATGAGAACCACAACCAGTATCTAATACCCAAGTTCCGAAACTTGCATGGTTAATCTCAATCATATGAATAAAAGAAGAAGACATACCAACAGGAGAGACGCGGCCTGCTTTTATGTCCTCACGGTACACGGGGCAGTTCCCCCTCCAATGCCCAAGCTTGTGGCAATGGTGGCACTCCACCGTACCTTCATCGCGCTTTGTCTTGCCTTGTTAGCTGCCGCTAGTCCTCACCAGGCCCACTCTTGCGTGCCCTGCCTTTTTTGAATTCCGGCTTCCCTACATACCTAGGGGTGGGGGGGGTTGATTGGCGCTTAGCCTTCCTTACCTTTTGCCCTTTTTGCTATCATTAGAACGTCCTGTTTTCAGACTCCCACTCCCATTTTCAGATTCACTCTCGTTCTGTACGAGAGTGAGTGGAAGGCTGATGAAATACCCTTCTTCAATCATTCATATGTATTTTTGCCCGAAAAGGGCAAAACCATCATGAAGTGAATAGAGAACGCGGTCAATGACGATCTTCTCATCGATTTTGCAACCAAGTGCCTCCAGTTTCTCGACATTCTCAATCATATCAAGAATGTGTGGGCTAACCGCTTGGCCCTTCTGGAGTTTCGCCTCAAAGAAGCGACAGGTATGCTCATAGCTAACGATCCGCGGAGCTTTCGAAAACTCGTTAGAGAGCATGGTGAAAATCTTATTCGCACCATGGGCAATGAATCGCCTTTGCAAATTTGATTCCATTGAAAAGATGAGTACGTTCTTTATCGCACCCGCCTCCATCATGAAATCACTATAAGCAAGTGATTCATTGGCTCCTGCATTGGGGCCTGGGTTGGGCGGTATTGGCTCAGTCAAGTACTTGAGCTTACCGTCAGCAATGGCAGCATTCCGTAATGCCGCCTCCCTGTCCGCAAAGTTGGACCCGTTATTCTTCAGTCGCGTTGACTGATTCATAGTGTCCATGAAAATCTTAAGCCAGGACTCACGTCCGATCGTGGCACTTGGCATTGGGTCATCAGTATGGCCAGCCATTTATTATTAACATATAACGAATTCAAAAACTGTGAAAAAGAAAATAAATATGATAAGTATTCAACGTTTTAATTTTGAGTCTAATGAAAAACTGTTTAATGCCATGACTCGTGCATTTATACAATTGACCCCCCTCAAGAATTATATAAATGATCCCAAGACTCAATTTCTGTAAATTGATAAGCCAACCTCTTGGCTAATTCTACTTTTAGAATTCCTGGTCGATAAATTTCTGTAAATTCTATCTTTAGCCCATCATAATCACGAGATATTACTTGTACTATAATGTTGAGATAAAAATAGGTCAACACTCACTACTTACCCAACGTAGAAGGGGTCATGTTATGACTTCCGACGAAGAAGGGGTTCATAGTAGTTTTCCCTATAAAGACTAGTCTCAATTTTATTTATAGGGGAAGGTCCCATCATCTTAACTTTAATTCATTTTAAGTGAACGAATGTCTAGCAACTCGAGAATGATTTAAACTAAGGCGATGACCCTAAAAGCGAGTGACATCTGTATGTCCATGATTAAAATATTCAAACTGTATGAATCATTTATATGCATTTTTAGGTTGTTTGGTTTAGGCGGAATATGATGCATTTATCTATCATGTGAATAAAGCAACGAGAATGGAAAAATAAAACGCAAAATAAAACACCTAGTGTGGCCTAAGTGTTGGAGCAAGTGTCCTCCACAATAGTGCATTTATATTATAAATCTCATTTTGGAATATTAGTGGGATGACTAGTATTTTGATACTCCACGTCAGTTGATTAACGTAAATCGATAACGGTCAGCTGACTAGAGTTAGACGTTATTGTCGTATGACGGCGGTAATCAACTGACCCCTTTCGGTCACACCTATAGGATGAGACCCAAACAGAAATCTAATTATTTGTATACGATACATATTAATTAGTACTTTATATATATATTTGATATATGTTTAGTTACGAGAGTTAATTATTGGAAATTGAGTTACGAACTCATTCCGGATAAGTTTATTAGTCAATTATACGATAATTGACTGAATAAATTTTACGTCTTATTTTAATACGATTAAATAAGATTTAATTTAATGATTAATAGTTAACTCATTAAATTAGTTGAGGTTATGCATAGAATTTGAGGTAGAGGTGATTAGTTAATTATATTTACAAGGAGTTGTAAAATAAACTAACTAGGCATTGTGGGACCCATTATATATTGATATAATGATAAAATATCACTTAAAAGTTAAGTGTATATTATTTATTGATTTGAGTCATATAATTGTTATATGATCAAATTAACTCTTAATTATACAAGATAATTAATCATATGATTATAAGTATTTGTGAGACAAATATCAAAAATCAAAATGGACCACATGACACTATTGGGTGCCGAAAATTGGTAGTGTACAACATGATGATTGTTGTTTCTTGTATTACACTACATCTTGTTATCATGTCATGTTTATGACACATGATCAAAACCTTACTCACATCTACACTCAACCAATTTGCATGGGATTATTTTAAGCAAAAATAAGAGGCCACATAGGCCATGATGGCCGGACCATAGTGTCCTTAAAAGGACAACTTTGTTGTTCATTTTGCTTGCTTGTTCATTCTTATTTTTGTGCTTCTCTCACTAAAATCCTCATCTCTCTAAAAACCTCTCAAATACTAATATTTCCTATTGCTAGAGTAGTAATAAAATCTAATATTCGTTCATCATATCACTTGTGTTTTCTAGTCAAAAACTAAGTGATTAGTTTGGGTTTTCTCTTGGGTGCTTCTTAAAGAAGGTCTTCTACTTTGAAGATTACAAGGAGGATCATCTATTTCTTCTTACTTTTTATTATGCATTTTAATTTGCATGCATGTTACATAGATCTTTATTAAACACTAAATTAACAAGTAATTTAGTAACTAATTAGAGGAGTCTAATTAGGGTCTATGAACTTTCATGTGGTATCAGAGCTAGCTTGTAGCATGCATGTTGATTTTAAGCATTAAAATCGGGTTATACGATAACTTGAGTAAAAATCGAAAATTTATGTTAAAAATGGTTTTCACGAAATTTTCTGATTTTCATGCATACCTACTGACCTCAAAATGTTTGTGGTCAAATTTGGTGAATTTACGAATTATTTTGCTATTTATTATGATTTATGGCCTTTAAAACCGAGTTAACATGCGGTTTTATGTTAAAAGTTAACTAAAAATAGTTGCATGTTGAATCTGGCCTCAAATTTTTAATATGTTCTCACATGCATGGTGTAAATATTGTATGTAAATTTTCGTGATATTTAGTCATGTATTGCATGGTTATTGATTTTTATTGGATAAAAATTGATTTAGAGGAGTTATTTTATTCTTAAAATTGAAACGAGACTTTCTGGAGTTCAAATTTTTTGTACATTTTAAAATATTATTTATATAATTCTGGTAAAATTTGAAATTTTTTTTCATCATTTTACTATTTTAGTTGGTTTTTATTTGATAAAAACCGATTCTTATAAAGCTATTTGTTCATAAAATCATTTCAAATTTTTTGGGCAAATGTTTTTTGTTCTTGAGTTTCCTGGAAGTGTTCCAGTATGTACAAATTTTTTTGTTTCAATTTTAATGGTTTTTCATTTTATTTTGGGTTTAATTCATAAAAGTTATGATTAAACCTCTTTAAATAGCAAATGCGATCAATTCAAACTAATTAAATACAAGTGAAATTAGTGGGGACTAATTTTGAGTTCTAAATCAGTTTAGATAATTAGTTTGAGCTTAAATACGATTTAAGTGTTGATTATTGATTTTTAGTAGATAAAATCGATAAAATTCGTAAAAACCGAGCTAGAATGAACATGACAAGTGTTGAGGGTGATTTTGGCATGATTTTACAGCATTTTTATTTATGTTGTTGAATGAATGAATGTCATTTATTTATTTTATTGCAAGTTGTACCTAGTATGGCCTAGATTATTTTTAATCGGTATTACCCGTAATGTAAGGGAATACCGATTTGGTTGTAATTTATTGCGATTTCGTATCGCCGTTTTGTAATAATTAATAATTTCATTTTATAGATCAAATGTATAATAGGAATTTGCTATGTATTCATTTGTATTTTTGTAATTATTTATTGTGAAGACGGTGATTCCCAAAGTCGGTGTTCCAAAAGACGGTGCCATATTGGAAGGCGTTCCATGAAGAGGCAAGGGACCAAGGAGTTGGTTTCCGATTTGTAATCATCTAGTTAATTAGATTAGCTAGGTGGCCATACTAGGATTTAATTTGATTGCTTGCTTTATTTTTTCCGCACATGCCAAAATCACCAACATGCATTTTATTTATCGATTGTCAATTCAACGTTATTCAAAATTCACCGACTTAGTTCACTTATAGGGAATTAATAACTAAAATTGGCAAGACCTCTCACATAACTTAAAAAGAAATTGAGATTTAGCCTTACCAATTGAAGCACCTATGAATCCCGTGTTCATTAGGACAACCACAACGTGGACCTTTTTACCTCGGGTAAGTAGGGTGATACGATCACACGCCTAAATTGGGTTGGACTCAACAAGATAAGCGTTATCTTGGGACTAGGAGATGGGTTTAGTTGAAATCCGTCAACCGAGAGTTCTAGGAGTAGAATTAGTCAAGAGTTGACTTACCGTCTTTTACATAAAAGTTGCATAACATGTTCTTTTGTCTAAAATGCGGGTCTCGGAATCGCTTATATAATTTCGTGAGGGGTCATTATATGAGTGACTTGTTTAAATTGTTATACAAGTAAAATTGATTAAAACAATGAATGTTAATATTTCCTAATTTTGTTGTAGTTATTCATAATTCGCAATGGCAAACAATAACAACACCGTTCAACTAGGAAAAGACTCATGGCTAAGGTCCGTAATGGACAAATGCATCTTAAAAGACGATGGAACTAATTTCGTCGAGTGGGAGCAAACGATCAAGAGCGCGGCGTTATCGGATAACGTTTTGCGCTACTTGACCGAGGCACCTCCAAATGAACCCGGCCCAAGGGCCACTAATGCGGCCAAAGCCGCCTATGAGGAATACCTTAAGGTAGCAAACGACGTCAAGATGGTCTTGATTTGGTCGATGTCCTCAACCCTTAAGCAACAATACATCACCCTTGGAGCATATGAGATATTCTCTAGGGTGACGTTGGCTTTTTCTCAATCACCCGAGATTCGCCAATATAATGCTATGACTAGGCTTTTTGAAGCCAAGCTAGAGAAGGGCCAAAAGGTTGGCCCACATGTGCTTAAGATGGTGGAACATGTTGACACTCTAGATCGTCTAGGGGTCAAAATTCCTAAGAAGCTAGCGGTTGGCCGCATCCTTCACTCACTTCCTCCCAAGTTTGCCCAAGCTAGGGCAAACTATAACATGCATGGCATGGATAAGAGCTTTCACGAGCTCCATGCTCTCCTTACCCAAGTCGAAAGGGATATGGAAGCAAGTGGGAGTGAGCAAAGGGATGTTCTTTCAATGAGATTGAAGAACTTAAAGCTAGGGGTTCAAAAAGGGAAGGGAAAAGCCAAGGCCCAATTTAAGAAGCAAGGAAAGGGAAAGGGCAAAGCTATTATGTATAGTAATGCCAAGGCTAAGGGTAAGAAGCACGCCGAAGCCGAATGCTTTTATTGTAAAGGCAAGGGACATTGGAAACGCAATTGTCCCAAGTATTTGAAGGATAAGAAGGACGGATGTGTGACACCGTCAGGTATAATCCTCTCTTCTCTCTATATGATAGATATTAACTATGCTTGCACTTCCACTTGGGTATTTGATACTGGATGTGGTTCTCACCTTTGTAATCACTTGCAGGGGCTGAAGGACGTGCGAGCACTAGCCAAGGGTGATGTGGACCTACGAATGGGGAATGGAGCAAGAGTTGCCGCCGTCTCTGTAGGAACTTATGTATTAACCTTAGCTAGTGGTCTTGAGTTGTATTTAAATAATTGTTATTTTGTACCCTCCTTGACTAAGAACATTATCTCCATTTCCGTACTTGATGCGGAGGGTTTCTCTTTTGTAATCAAGAACAATAGTTGTTCGTTTTCTTTTAATGATGTGTTTTATGGTAAAGCCATCTCTATTGGAGGCATTTATGTTCTTGATAATGTTAATGAAATATATCATGTAGAAAGCAAGAAGCTCAAATTAGGTGAACCTAATCAATCATACCTTTGGCATTGTCGTTTAGGTCATATAAACGAACGACGCATAAAGAGACTTGTTTCAACGAAACTTCTCAAACCATTTGATTACGAATCTTATGGTGAATGCGAATCTTGTCTTTTAGGCAAGATGACTCGTGCTCCTTTTACAGGAAAAGGGACACGAGCAAGTGAAGTATTAGGCCTTATACATACCGATGTATGTGGCCCAATGACTCTCCAAGCTAGAGGTGGTTACAAGTACTTCATTACTTTTACCGACGATTTAAGTAGATATGGATACGTCTACTTAATGAGGCATAAGAGTGAAGCTTTTGAAAAGTTCAAAGAGTTTCAACATGAAGTGGAAAACCAATTGAATAAGAAGATAAAAACCCTACGATCCGATCGTGGTGGTGAATATCTAAATTATGAATTTGATTCACACCTAAAAGATTGCGGTATAGTATCACAATGGACTCCTCCTGGAACACCACAATTAAATGGTGTGTCTGAAAGGAGAAACCGAACTTTATTAGATATGGTTCGGTCGATGATGAGTCTTACAGAGCTTCCTGACTCGTTTTGGGGATTTGCCATCTTAACCGCAATATTTTCACTAAATCGTAGCCCGACTAAAGCAGCCAATAAAACTCCATATGAGATATGGAAAGGAAAGGTTCCTTATTTGTCGTTTATGAAAATTTGGGGTTGCGAGGCGTTTGTTCATGAGAAGTCTAATGACAAGCTCGCACCCAGATCCGACAAATGTTATTTTGTAGGATATCCTAAGGAGACTCGTGGATATTACTTCTACAACCGTCATGAGGACAAAGTGTTTGTGTCTCGTGATGCTGTCTTTCTAGAAAGCGATTTCGTTTCTAAAAGGCAGAGTGGGAGAAAATTCGAACTTGACGAAGTTCGAGAGCCACAAACCGAAAATGAAGTGGAGGAAAACGTTCCCTCCTCGTCTGAAACGGTTATTGTCCCTAGAAGGTCAGGTAGAATTAGTTTTCAACCTGATCGTTACCTTGGATGTATCGAGGGAGATGGTGATTTATTACTTTTTGAAAGTGATGAACCCACAACCTACAAGTCGGCCGTTTCTAGTCCCAACTCCACGCATTGGCTTGAGGCCATGCAATCCGAAATGGATTCTATGTACGAAAATCAAGTATGGGACTTGGTAGACTTACCTGAGAAGGTGCGACCTCTTCAGTGCAAGTGGATCTACAAGATCAAGAATGGCATAGATGGACATATTGATGTCTACAAAGCTAGATTGGTGGCAAAAGGCTTCACTCAAGTTCATGGTTTACACTATGACGAAACTTTTGCCCCAGTCGCTATGCTTCGATCCATTAGGATTCTCTTAGCGGTTGCCGCATTTTATAACTATGAAATTTGGCAAATGGATGTCAAAACCGCCTTCTTGAATGGGATTCTAGAAGAGGAAGTGTACATGACACAACCTGAAGGTTTTGAGGATAAATCCAACCCTAAGAAGGTATGCAAACTTAAGAGATCCATTTATGGTCTTAAGCAAGCATCAAGGAGTTGGAATCATCGCTTCGATCATGTAATTAAACAAAATGGATTCACTCGAAGTGTCGAGGAACCATGTTTATACATGAAGTTTAGTGGGAGCAAAGTTACTTTCCTTATCTTGTATGTGGATGACATACTTCTCATTGGGAATGACATACCAATGCTTACTTCTACCAAGGAGTGGCTTGGGAAACATTTCCAGATGAAGGATTTGGGAGAGGCACAACGCATTTTGGGTATCCGGATCTATAGAGATAGATCCAAGAGGATACTAGCATTAAGTCAAGAAGCTTATATAGATAAGATTCTTGATCGGTTCAAAATGAAAGACTCTAAGAGAGGCTTTCTTCCAATAGGTCATGGTATCACTCTGAGTAAATCCCAGAGTCCTACCGTCACCGAGGAGATTGAACGCATGAAGTTGATCCCTTATGCTTCAGCAGTTGGGTCAATCATGTATGCTATGATGTGCACTCGCCCCGACGTCGCCTATGCTTTGAGCATGACGAGTCGTTATCAAGCCAATCCAGGTGAGAGTCACTGGATAGCCGTAAAGAACATCCTTAAGTACTTACGAAGGACTAAAGATTCGTTCTTGGTGTTTGGAGGAGAGACTGAGTTACGTGTAAAGGGTTACACGGACGCTAGTTTCCAAACTGATAGGGATGATTTAAAATCCCAATCCGGCTATGTCTTTATGTTGAATGGAGGAGCCGTTTGCTGGAAGAGCTTCAAGCAAAGCGTGACTGCGGATTCTACAACAGAAGCTGAGTACCTCGCGGCATCAGAGGCTGCAAAGGAAGCTGTGTGGATTCGGCAGTTCTTGGAAGGGCTAAGTGTAGTCCCTACTGCCACAGATCCCATCACGTTGTATTGTGATAACAGTGGGGCTATCTTTCAAGCAAAGGAGCCCAAGTCTAGTAACAAGTCTAGACATGTACTTAGGAAATACCATGTAATTAGAGATTACGTGGAGAGGAAGGAAATAGATGTATGTAAGGTTGGGACAGACGATAACATCGCTGATCCTCTAACCAAGCCTCTTACAAAGGCTAAACATGACAGTCATGTCGTCTCGATGGGATTAAGACGAGTTCCTGAATTCCTCTAGATTATGTGATATGTAATAATTGAATGTTGTATCAATGTTTACATATATGATAATTGCATTCATTGTTCGAGTTTTATATGAGCTCTTTTATTTAGTATTGACTAAATTTTATTACTTTGTTTTGTCCGAATTGGTTATAAGAAAGGTTGAACTCAATTCAAGTGAACATGATGAACTTAGTAATTGTCCCTAGTCATTTGCATAAGGTGACGTCTCGCAATGACTAGATTGTAAGTCGATCGATGGTTGGTTCAGCACCATGGAGTCATGGAGATGACTGATCGTTTACATAGACAGACTGTAGAGACACTCTGTCGGACAGTGACCATGATAGAGTCCCTTATCAAAATTGTTGAAGCCTGGTCGTGGCGGGGATTTCTATTATATTCCTATGAGTCGATTCTTTAGACTGGCGACCATTTACCTGAGTCGGTGTATTTTCCGATTGACTTTGGTTTTTGTCCTAGGTCGTGCCGTGAAAGGAGGCCGATGGGCATCTACTGGGTCATGGTGATTTGCATTATACAGTGTAAGTTGGGTCAACAGGAATTGTCCACCCACGTTGGGTATTAACATCTTCGGGCCACTCGAGGAGTAGTGACTGGAAATGCGTGGCCACGCTCGGAAGAGATCTATGGTAGATTTTCCGGTCAGACAGTTACTCTCCAGATCGAGAAAACCACTCAATTTATTTTTCCAATCGCAAGTGCGACCTGAAAGACACCTTGCGATGAGTGGGAGGATGTGACGCTAAAGTGACAAGAGAATTGGTAGCACACAACTTGTCGAGACAAGTGGGAGATATTGTGGGAGTAGGAGTCCTCCGCAATAGTGTGACTACATGCACAACTTGTATCGGACAAGTGGGAGATTGTTGGAGCAAGTGTCCTCCACAATAGTGCATTTATATTATAAATCTCATTTTGGAATATTAGTGGGATGACTAGTATTTTGATACTCCACGTCAGTTGATTAACGTAAATCGATAACGGTCAGCTGACTAGAGTTAGACGTTATTGTCGTATGACGGCGGTAATCAACTGACCCCTTTCGGTCACACCTATAGGATAAGACCCAAACAGAAATCTAATTATTTGTATACGATACATATTAATTAGTACTTTATATATATATTTGATATATGTTTAGTTACGAGAGTTAATTATTGGAAATTGAGTTACGAACTCATTCCAGATAAGTTTATTAGTCAATTATACGATAACTGACTGAATAAATTTTATGTCTTATTTTAATACGATTAAATAAGATTTAATTTAATGATTAATCGTTAATTCATTAAATTAGTTGAGGTTATGCATATACTTTGAGGTAGAGGTGATTAGTTAGTTATATTTACAAGGAGTTGTAAAATAATCTAACTAGGCATTGTGGGACCCATTATATATTGATATAATGATAAAATATCACTTAAAAGTTAAGTGTATATTATTTATTAATTTGAGTCATATAATTGTTGTATGATCAAATTAACCCTTAATTATACAAGATAATTAAACATATGATTATATGTATTTGTGGGACAAATATCAAAAATCAAAATGGACCATATGTCACTAATGGAGGCCGGATTAGTGTAGTGTACAACATGATGATTGTTGTTTCTTGTATTACACTACAACATGTGATCATGTCATGTTTATGACACATGATCATGTTCTAATTCACATCTACACTCAACCAACTTGCATGGGATTATTTTAAGCAAAATATGGGGCCTCTTATGTTGAGATGGCCGGACCTTTAGTGTCCTTAAATGGACAAATTGGTTGTTCATTTCACTTCACTTGTTCATTTCATTTTGCATGTATATCTCACTAACATCCTCATCTCTCTAAAAACCTCTCAAATACTAATATTTTCCTATTACTAGAGTAGTAATAAAATCAATATTAGGTCATTTTTCCACTTGTGTTTTCTAGTCAAAAACCAAGTGATTAGTTTGGGTTCTCTCTTGGGTGCATCTCAAAGGAGGTCTTCTAATTTGAAGATTACAAGGAGGATCATCTTTTTCATTCTAGCACAAGAACAACAAGAAAGGTGTTTCTTGTTGTGCCCATAAAACCGAAATTTCCCAATGTAAGGAAATTTCTTCTTACTTTTTATTATGCATTTGAATTTGCATGCATGTTACATAGATCTTTATTAAACACTAAATTAACAAGTAATTTAGTAACTAATTAGAAGAGTCTAATTAGGGTCTATGAACTTTCAAAAACAACTAGGCCATACTAGGTACAAAATTAGCATAAATTATTAAATAAATGACATACATTCATTCAACCATAAATAAAATAAATTGCTACAAAATTCGTGCCAAAATCGCGCTAAACACATTCATGCTCATTGTAGCTCGATTTTACGGAATTTATTGATTTTTAACCATTAAAAATCAATATCAACATTTAAATCTCATTTAAATTCAAAATAATTAACTAAAATATTTTAGAGCTCAAAATTTGTCCCTACTAATTTTGTTGGTCATTAATTAGATCGATTTGATTTCATTTGCTAAATATTACGGAACATTTCCAGGAACTATTAAAATAAAAAAATTTGCTCAAAAAAATTTAAATTAATTTTATGAACAAATAGCTTTGTATTTAATGGTTTTATCAAATAAAAATCATTAAATATAGTAAAGCAGTGAAACAAATTATGAAATTTCACCAAGATGATAAAAATTAGAATGTTATATGTACCAAAAACTTTCAAGACCAGAAATGGACGTTTCCGTTTTATGAACATTATAATATCATATTATCGACTTTTATCGTATAAAAATAAATAAACATGCAATACTTAAGTAAAAGTCACGAAAGTTTACATACAATATGTAAGACATGCATGTGAGATCATATTAAAATGTCATGGCCAGAATCAACATGAAACTATTTTTAGTTAACTTTTAACTCATAAAATGCATGTTAACTCGATTTAAAAGCCAAAAATCAAAATAAATAGCAAATCAATCCCTATAATCACGAAATGTGACCACAAATATTTTGAGGTCAGTAGGTATACATGAACCAAAACATTTCGTCAGAATCATATTTTAACTTAAATTTTTGATTTATTAGTTATCTTATAACTTTAATAAAAATGTCCAAAATGAACATGCATGCTACAAGCTAGCTCTGATACCACATGAAAGTCCATAGACCTTAATTAGACTCCTCTAATTAGTTACTAAATTACTTGTTAATTTAATATTTAATGATCTATGTAACATGCATGCAAATATAAAGACATTTATATAAAAAAGAAGAAATTTCCTCACATTGATATGGAAATAAAATGGACACAACAAGAATAATCTCCAAAATAGAAGACCTTCTTCAAGTTGCACCAAGATGATACCAAATGATCTACCCTTATTATTAACTAGATAATAAGATAGATGTTATACTACTAATATTAGACTATATTACTACACTTGTAATACTTAGTAAATATTAGTATTTTGAGAGTTTTTAGAGAGAAGATGAGTTTTGAGAGATGAATGAAATAATAAGCAAGAATGAAGAAGTGATGAATTGAACAACAATTGTTTTATTTAAGCAGAAGAGGGCCGGCCCCTATGCTCACCAAGTGAGTGATTTTTCTTCTTATTTTATTGCCATGCAAAGTGGTAGTGTGTTGTAGTGTAAGTTATGATTATGTTGCACTTGTAATTTCACTTTCACTTGATGACTTATGAGTTTGTACAAGAACAACAATCATCACCTTACCACTACTACTCTAACCGGCCATGTGAGGCCTAATTTGATCCATTTTTATTTTTGATATTTGTCCCACAAATACATATTAATCATATGCTTAATTATCTTGTATAATTAAGTGTTAATTTGATCATATAACAATTATATGATACAAATAAATGAATAATATGTACTTAACATTTTAAGTAATATTTCACCATTATATCAATATATAATGGGTCCCACAATGCATAGTTAATTTATTTTACAACTCTTTGTAAATATAATTAACTAATTACCTCTATCTCAAAACCTCAACTAATTTAGTAATTTAACGATTAATTACTAAGTTAAATCTTATTTAATCATATTAAAATAAGATATAAATTTATTAGTCAATTATTGCATAATTGAAAAATAGACTTAATCGAATTTGAGTTCTTAACTCAATTTCTAATAATTAACTCTCGTACATATCGAATATATGTAATGGACTAATTAAGTGTATCATATACAAATAATTAGTAACTATTTGGAATTCATCCTTTAGGTGTGACCGAAAGGGATCAGTTGATCACCGCCGTCATACAACAATAACGTCAAACTCTAGTCAGCCAACCGTTATTGATTTATGTTAATCAACTGACTAATCATATATATAGTCAATAAATATCCCAATTATATACCTTAAATGATATATATTATGTGGCGCACTATTGTGGAGGACACCTACTCCAACACGATCTCCGGGTGAGCATTAGCTTTGGCTCGGCTGAGTACGTAGATGGATCCCTTAGCTTTGGCACCGGGTGCGGGAGTGTGACGATCGGGGCATTCACGAAAGCGGTGACCCGGCTTCTTGCAGAAAAAGCAAAAGAGGGGCCTATCATAACATCCAACTCCGGGATAAACGGGGTTCCTACAACCATCACAAATTCATCCTTGAGCTTGAGGGGGAGCATTGGGCTTAGGAGCCGCATTTGGGTTAGCTTGAGGGTGATAAGAAACAAGTGTTCTTGCATTGGAGTTTGAGGGAGCATTGAAACCGCCTCTTGTTAGCATAGGCATTAGAAGAAGAGGGAGTGAAAGATCTTTTGTCATGGAAGTTTGACCTAGGATTGAAAGAGGGGGAAGGAGAGGGATTCTTCATCTTCGCTTCATCTCTAATGGCCTTCATGGAGTTTTCAGCCCAAAGTGCATCATCGTACAACTCTCAAAAACAAGTAGAGCGCCTCCTTACATTGCATTGGAGCAAAGCATTAAGCTTATTACGGTAGTAAAAATCTCGGTCCTCATCATCCTTGATGAGTCTTGGTGCAAAGTGAGCAAGTTTGTTGAATTGAGGGGTGAAGTCTTGAACCGTCAACTCACTTTGTTTGAAATGGATGAATTCTTGGAGTCTCTGCTGCTTGAGCTCTTTGGGGTAAAATCGGTCTTCCACGAGAGCCTTGAAACATTGCCAACCAAAATTGATTTCAAGAATAGCGGTGGGATTAGTAATCGACCACCAGTTGTCTAGTTCCGTCACAAGAAAGTGCTTAGCAATTCTTAATTTTTCTTCTTCACGAACTTGATACAAGTCGAATTGCTTTTCCATCTCCCGGAATCACTACGAGAGCTCGGTAGGGTCCGGTTCTCCACCATACGGCGTGATCTTGCTCATGGCAATTTGGCTAGCCACCCAAGCATAGCCGCCTTGGTGATGGTCTTCTCTATGAGGAGGGGCTTGGTCGACTTGAGCATTTGCCGCATCTTGTTAATTATGTAAGACTTGAGTAAGACCCTGTAGAATGACATTTTCTACTAGTCGAGGTTTAACCATCTTCATAAGAGACAAAAACAAAACAAGTTAATCCTAACACTTAGCATACACAAAGAGACTACCAAGTAAAGTCCTTAATTTCTACCCATCTCTCATTTATATTTTCAAGGTAAAGTAATTTAATTTTAGGGTTCACATGTGTGCGTCGGGAGCGTTATAGGCTCTGATACTAACTGTGACACCCCTCGCGATAGAGGAAATAAAACATAACAAGCATGCAGTTTATATAGCAGAAAATACGATATTTTTGAAACTTTTTACATGCCAAAAGAAGAGTACGAGGAATGTCAAATATATACAAGCTAAAGTATAATATACTACAAAGAGACGTAGACTCTCAAAACTTTATCAAACATCAAAGTTGTTTGGAAACTAGCTAAGAACGTCTATGGGTAAATCGTCGAAGCCAACGCCCGCTAGCTCACACCCGAACCCAAAAACAAACAAAATCCATCCAAGCAACCTGTTCATTCATGAAAACATGAACGCCACAGTCAGTGGGGAGTAACTCCGGGTTCTCCCAACCATATCACAAATAACATACTTAAACGGTAATAAACAAGTAGAAGCATACATATATATATATATATATATATATATATATATATATATATATATATATACATGTGAATCACGAGAAGTATAAATAAGCCTTCCAATAAATTAAGATATAGGCGCATGAAGTACAAAACTATAAGCATCAGATTATAGACCAACTCGGGGAAGACACCCTTAGGCAACTATATACTCACTAGGGCTTACATCTCACCGTTAGTGGCATATACTTGATAAGATAGAGACTCGATGTAACACCCGTAAATGTACCCTATTTTTATAGTAAAAATATTTTACGGAAACTTTTCAGCGAAATTTAGTTTTAGTTTAGAATCAAATTTCCCGTGTCTAATTTAGAATTTCCCAGTTCGTATTTGGACTTTACGCGAAAATTCGAATAAGTTATGTCTTAAGACGTTATGGGCTTTTTCCATAACTTTTCCACTTACTCCCTCATATACTCCACTTAACCCTAAACTCCCTCACACTCAACATCTTCATCTTCCTCACCAAGTAAACCCAAAACCCTAACCTCCATATCCTTCCACGCTTAGAATCGTCACTACTCATTCGTTTCTCGCTCAAATACACCTAGGTTCGTCTTATTCTTTTCCTCTCATCATCCTCTATCCGTATTGGTAATAAAATTACCGTCTTTCTCGCTTTTCAATTTATCCGTCTTTCTCAAGGTGACTTATATTCATCTTTTATTATCTAATTGTAGGTGGTGACCTCCAAGATCCCGACAAAGACTACTTCTTGATAGAAGAGGACATCGACGCGGAGTGAAGACGCAAAAACGTAACGGTGAAGGGTTACTCGATATCATTTACATGTTCTATGTGTTTTCTATGTTAGAAATCGTATTTAGAATATGATTAGTAGTCTTAGGAATTGTGTTGTTGATAATAGTTGTTGTTAGTTGATAATTGATAGTGAGAATTGATGATTGATGATGATAATTGAAGTTGGTTAATATTCATAAGTGTTGAAACTGTTGTTTTCGTGTATATTGGACCCCAGCCGGCCGACCGGCTGAGACACACCTCAATTTGACTTCACATGTTAGTATGTCTTTGGTCCCAGCCGGGTAGCCGGCAGCCGGTCCATTTGACCGGCTGGGACACGCTGCATTTTCAGTTAAGTTTTCATATGATATATGATGCCAGCCGGGTAGCCGGCAGCCGGTCCACCTGACCGGCTGGTACCCTATTGGAGTTCTTTTATATATTTTCTTAAATCTTAAATTATAATAGTTCGCATGGTTTGTTTATCGTCTAAATTTACGTAATGGCTTCAAATATTAATGTTTTGAATATATGATATTCCATTCGCTTGTATCGCATGTTTTCTGACGGTTTTTGGTATGTCCCACTTTGAGTCGGTTTTTACACATCTTACGGTTTGAGCACTAATTTCCTATGTGCTTTGTACTCTCATTCCCTTGGCTACCTCCATGTTCGTAAGGCTGGAATGTCGGAACGGGGAGTGTATCCTTACTGCTTGATTGCATGTGTTAGTGGGCATATGACGATGTTGTTGGGAGGCGAACGCTTTTCATTGATCGACCCGGCCGTCAAATGTTGTATACTTGCGAGGTGGTGTCATTGCATGTAGCGTACCGCTTGTTATGATGCTTGTGCTCTTTTCCGCCTCTTTCGTGAAGGTCGACCGAATTTGGGGTACTCGGCTTCTATGGTTGACCGAGTCTTGGATGCGAAACGTTTATCGCATGTCGAATCGGAACACGTTTATTGCGGGAGTCTAGCCAGGTTTTGACTAGGATCGGATATTTATATCGTCGTCCTACCGGGAGGAAATTAGTCTACATATACGAAATGTTAATCGTGTATGCGTTCAGGGAAATGTTTATCCCGTGGATGCGATTTTAATCATTCTTGCCATGTACACGGTGCTAGTGCGTGTCATTTACCGTGAGAGATGTCGTTAAGGTATTGTACGTTTGGTTGGATGATTATATGATTGATTATTTGTGGTCTTTGCATGATTTGGCATGGTTTGGTTTTCGAGTCTCAATCTTATCAAACTTATACGGCTAACGGTGAGATGCAAGCCCTAGTGAGTGTATATGGTTCCCTAAGAGTGTTTTCCCCGTGTCTTTCTATCATATGATGGTTACGGTTTTGTACTTCATGTACCGATATCTTTACACATGGAATTGCCTATTTATCCTTCTTGTATTTCACATGTATATCTATATATGCATGCTTCTACTTTTGTATTTCCGTTTATGTACGTTTAATGTGATATGGCTGGGAGAACCCGGAGTTACTCCCCACTGACTGTGGCGTTCATGTTTTTCATGGATGAACAAGTTGCTTGATTGGATGGTTTTTGCTTGTGGTATTTTGGGTTCGGGTGTGAGCTAGCGGGCGTTGGCCTGGATGAAACACCTCTAGACGATTTTTAGCTAGTTGCTAAACAACTTTGTCCTTTGTTAAACATTTTGAGAGACTTCGTCTCTTGTTGTATATTTCATACTTTGGTTTGTAATTATTGACACTCCTCGTACTTTTCTATATGCATGTAAAAAGTTTTAAAAACATCGTATTTTCCGCTATTTAAATCACATGCTTGTTATGTTTTATTTGCGCATTCGCGAGGGTTGTCACACTCGACGTTTTGTATACTTCATGCAAGAATCCAACTCAATGTTTACTTATAATTCAACTTATAAACAACCATCCAAGCATACGAATATAACAACATAATCTCACGGTAAATGGCACGCACTAGCATCATGTACAATAGCAAGACAAGTCAATGGAAGCCTACGGAATAAGACATCTCCCGGAACCGTATACGATAAGACGTTTTGTATACTCATGACCTAGACAAACATGTTCACGGGATAAGATGTTTCCCGGAATCGTGTACGATAAGAGGTTTTGTACACACAAGACTCTAACCCTCTCAATAGGGCGACGATAATAATACGGTCCTAGTCTAAACCTGGCCAGACTCTCGGAATAAGACATTTCCCGATTCGACATGTCGTATGACGTTCCACATCCAAGACTCGATCATACAAAGACGTCGAGTACCCCAAATTCTGCTAAACCATACGAAAGAGGCGGAAAGAGATCTATAGTCAAAAGTCAAGCTAGTACGCTACATGCAAGGACACCACCTCGAAAGGATACAACATTTGACGGTCGGGTCAATAAACGCATTGCGTTCACCTCCTAAAAACGTCGTCATATCCCCACTAAACAAATGCACAACGGCATCACGGTTACACTTCACCGCTCTGACATTTAAGTCTAACGGTTATGCAGTATGACCGGGGAATGAGAGTTCATAGTACTCAACAAGTAAAGCTCAAATCAAATACATAAAGTAGAACCGACTTAAGAGGGGGCATATCAAAAACCGTCACAAAACATGTGATATACGCATGTGAGATATCATATATTCTAAACATGAATAAATAATGCTAAAACAAAAATTTATACGATAGACGAACCGTACAAACTATTATAAGTAAGAGTAAAAGGAAGGAAATGAAGGAGAATCACAGCGGGTGCCAGCCGGTCAGATGGAGAGGCCGCCGGCTGCCCGGCTGGCAATACAGCAACAATCGATAATTATCAAAAATACAGGGTGTCCCAACCGGTCAAGGGGGCCGGCAGCCGGCTACCCGGCTGGGACCACAAGCCAACTTAAGAAAAGAAGAAAAGAGGGGGGGTGTCTCAGCCGGTCGACTGACCGGCAGCCGGCTGAGACTTACGTAATCCCAAAACTATTTCGAAACACCATTTTCATATCAGAACACTCCTAGCCAGTAAGCTGACCGGCGGCTGGTTGGCCGGTTGTGGCTAAATTTGCACGAAAACAACATTCAACAACCCAATAATCATCATCTATCATTAACAATCATCAATAAACAACAACCAACAAAAGTCTTATAGCTACACATTCAATTCCAACACATTTACTAACATCCAACTATATATTAAATGAATAGTAATCGTTATTTAACGTTGGGTAAAATCAACTAAAACATTTAAACACGGATTGATATCGAGTAACCCTTCACCGTTACCTTTTTGCGTCTTCAATCGACGTCTAGGTCCTCCTCCACGAGGTAGTAATCTTTGTCCGGGTCTTGAAGGTCTCCACCTACAAATAGACAACAAATGATGAATATAATTCACCTTTGAGAAAGACGGATAAATTGAAAATGAGAAAGACGGTAATTTTATTACCCCTAAAGGCAGAGGACGATAAGAGGGGAAAATTATGATGAAAATTAGCGGATTTGACTGAGTAATGAAGGAGTAGTGATGAACTTGAGCTTGATCAAAAATGGGGTTTAGGGTTTTGGTTACTTGTTAAGGAAGAAGGTGAGTGGAAATGATGAGGGAGTTAGGGTTATAAGGGGAGTTATAAGGTGAGTGGAAAAATATGGGAAAAAGCCCAAAAGCGGCTTAAGGCGTAACCCACACGGAATTTCGAGTAGACTCCGAATACGAACTCGGATTTGCTAAATTAGACACGGGAAACTAAGTTCTAGACTACATCTAAACTTACACTAACTAGTATCCGTATAATATTTTTAAAATAAAATAGGGTACATTTGCGGGTGTTATAGGCGGAACATCGCGTACTTTAAAAGTGAGAACGGAACTCTCCTTTTATAGCAGAAAATACGAAGAGTTCAAGAAAAACTCAAACTTATCTGAAAACGGAGAAAACAAGCTTGGGAAGAGGCCCGGCAGGAATTGCGATCCTTCGAAGAGGCGCAGCAACTGCTGCGTCATTACCCTAGAGGTTTCCTTATGCGGAAGGATGATTCCCACGTTTCTATTACGAAATTGTGGTTAATCTATACTTCCATTTTTAAAAAGATAGAATTTTTAAATATTAATAAAATATCCAGAATATTTTAGACCGTTCCGACTCGGCATTTTAAAACGGTTTCTAGAAAATAAAGCGGTTTTCGACTCGGACTCCAAATGAACTCTAATGACTGTCAAAACGACCGTACCGGTGCGTAAAGGACGACTATGGGGTAGACACAAGTTTTTAAGCTATCACTTAACAATAAACTTACGAATTATCATAAATCATTGTGTAATGACGGTCTAGGTAGCACGAAAACGGACACGGACACGGACACGGACACGGACACGGACACGGACACGGACACGACACGAACACGTGATACGGCATCTCGTGAAATTTAGGACACGGGACACGGCATTTAAATTTAATTAAATATATATTTTATATTTATAAATAACGTACGATGTTATTTTTATATTGCTATTTGATATTAAATGTAAATAATTGAAGGTAAAATTTGACTTTAACCATAATTTATTCTCATTTCCCACCCAACCTACCCGACTCATCTTCTAATCACCCTATTGTTGTCTTTCAACCTCTCATTCCGTATTTATAAGGTGTCCGTGTGTCCGTCTGTCTGACACGGTGTCCGACACGGGACGGCTAGTTAGTAGGAGTGTTCGTGCTACCTAGTTGGCGGTAGGTGTAGAACTGACGTATCTACACATTATTACATGCACACCTATTTTAAACCATTAATAATTAAGTTAGATGTAAAATATAATTCAAAGGCCTTATAAGGAAAACCTACCAGTAATAAAAATATTTGACACATTTAGGAGGACGATTTGCGAATTATTTAAATAATATTTTTCATTTTTTAAAAAAGTTAAACAAATTTTATAAAGGATATAAAATGTTCCACAAATGTAATGTGCATTTTGAAAGACTAATCTGATTCGGAATAATTATGGAAAATAGTCAATAATGGTTAGTGATTGTTTCTTTGTAAAAGAGGTAATATTCTAAGTTCCACACATCTAACTATAAATTGGACATGCGAGTCCAAAAATAATGGCCTATTTGTAGCTATTACTCTGAGAAATTGGATAGAAAGAGGTGGGTTAATGCTTTTTAGGCTGGAAAACTCAGAGAGTTTTTATTCTCTTATTAGTAAGGGAGATTATCGATTAGATTGATTATTAGGTTGAGATTTATGTAATTATATTAATATATTGTTAGAACAGACTATATTGATTATCCTGAGTTAGATTATTGTTACTAGAATAGAATTTCCGGAGAATTGTTATAGATGATAGAATTATGGTTGTATATATATCATATAAATAGAGGAAAAGTGATATAGATTATAATCTACAGTATGCAGTCTGGTCAGCTTGTAACTTGTCTGCGGGCGGCCTTTCCTTCAGATTCTCTCTGCACCTTTTTGGATGGATAGCCTGAGTCAGGTTGAGCATTACCATCTGTAGCACCTGCATAGAGTCTAGGTGTCTATGGCACACAGATTTTGAAGGTCCTCATCTATCCCCAACCTGGTTCCTCAATATCTACGCGCCTACACTGAACATTTCTGCTAGTCCACTTTTTGTTGGTCTACCTTATGTTGGTACATTGCTGGTGGTTTTTGGTGAACTGGTCATTTTTGCTCCGGTAGAGGCTGAAGAAACTCTGACTATCATGACTGCTTCAAAAATTGGGAGGAGCTCTGGCAACCAGATCTGATGCAGGACTCTGAGGGAACTTTGGTGTCTGGATCCACATTTGGGGTTTTAGAGAAAATTTGGAAGAACTCTGGCGACCAAATATGCTGCAGAATTCTGGGGGAACCTTGGTGAGTGGACCTGCTGCATGATTCTGGAGAAACTCTGGGAGTATTATGGGGACCAGATCTGCTACAGAATTGCGGGTACCAGATCTACTGTAAAATTCCGAGGACCAGATCTACTGCAGATTTCTGTGGACCATCTGCAGGCCATCGGATCGGATTCGAATCACTGTTATACACAGTGAATAAAGATTGACTTGGCTAGAGCAACTGATCACCAAGCCCCAAGGTGGGCACCATACTGGTTTAGTAAAATTTACCCACACGTAATCAATCATTTGTAAAGGGGTTAAAGTAACCTACTCTTTTTAGGCTTGTATCGAGGGGTTAATTTATCTGTGATTTAGGACGGTAGCTGTATGTAAACAAAGAGGGAATAACGATGAAAATAGGTAAAAGGCAAATTAAAGTAATAAAGACATAAGAGAATGTAGACGCAAAAAAAAAAAAACAGTGTTAGAAAAGCCACGGGGGAGTTGCTATCCCGGCAATTCACTATTTGTTAATCGAAGTATATGTATAATATACAACGGATAAATTGTCCACCGTCGGCGGCAAAGCAATACTAGTCCGTAAAACGCTTCACATTGGCTTATTTTGTGGGTTTGTTGTGTTGTACGTGGGAATAGTGGTATATTTATGTGGAGAAAATGATTGGGTCATATGTAATCATGGTCTCATCTTGGTGCTGATGTCATGATAATTTTTGCTTCATTTACACGGAGGTTCCTCTTGTATCGATGCCACCAATTAATATGTATGTGATGAATATTCAATGATCTCCTCTTCTTGCATGCCTCTTCTTTTATAGTGAGTAAACCGTAGTGGATTTATTAGGGTTTTCCACCTAGTTGTCTTTTTAATACTAACTTCTAAGTTCCAAGTGTTGAAACACTCCTATTAGTTGCACCTAGAGTATCGCTTAATCACTCAACTATTGATTTACTAGAACAATATATGAGTTCCCTAATGAATCACTAATAATGCTATTACTACACTAGTAATCTTATTAGCAATATAAGAACACAAGTTCTATGAAACTTTTTAAGTTTCTAAGTAATATGTGTACTAGTGAGAATTAGAGATTAATAATATGAGATCAAGTGATTAATTAAGAGGAAAAACTTCCCCTCTTATGCACAAGGCAACCGACCACTCTACCTGGGGGAGGGTGAGCTTTTGCATTTTCACTTCACAAAGCAATAGGGTAAGCTAGCGGTGATTAGTCTAGCCATCATATTGTCTAATCTTAATTAGCCTAAACCCTACCCAACTACCCCAAAATCGGTGCAACCATGTTAATATGGGTGTCCATCATTTTATTTTGTAATTTTGTCATTTGTGTAATATGTGACATGTGACGTGTGACATGTAACTTAGCTTATATATATGCATTTAACTAATTTAAATGCGATTTCATAACAAATAAATTAAACTTAACATTTTAAGTAATAATTTATAATTACATGTATATAAAATGGGTCATCTCGTATTTGCTTAATATAATCTACAACTAATTGTAATCATAATCGACCAATCATGCTTATCTCAAATGTTTTAAGAATTCTTAGTAATATAACCATTAAATTACTAAATTGAATCTTATTTACTCATATTACAATAAGATATAATTCTCACATATTATACAAACTTTTTCTATTTAAGAGATTAATTAATTTGTATCATCATACAATTAATTAATATTCTCGATTAGGGAATCGTCCTTTCGGTTTGACCTGAAGGGATCAACTGATCACCAGCGTCATACGATAATAACGTAAAAATCTAGTAAGCCAATCATTACCGATTAATGTGGACCATCTGACTATAATATTCATCATCCCTTTGTATTCTTGTTATTGATATTTATTTATGTGATCACACTATTGTTGAGGACACTTACTCCAACAATTGCGTCTATAGTAAAGCAAAGCAATCAAAAGTGTTGCTCTAAGAAGTCCCCTCTTATGCAATCCATAGTTATTCAATTAACATCACAATTCCCTCTTCCCCCAATCAATTTGGGTAAACAATATAATACAACAATGACAGTCAAGAATACTTACCCAAATCAATCAATCGACGAAGAAAAAGGTTGGATCCGGCATGAGATGATCAAGGTTTCTTGAGGAGTTTGAGAGCATTTGAGAGTTACGGTTTGGGTTTAAGATGTAAATTGATTTTAATGAAAATTAATCCTCTTAATGACTCCTTAATCATCCATCCGACTAAACCCTGAAAACCGTCGTACTCGGTAGAGTACGACATGTGCTCGGTTAAGTACGACTTGCCGGTCGAGTACCGATATTATTCGGTCGAGTAGACGAGATCAGAACACCAGCCAACATCACTTGGTCGAGTAGCCTATGTACTCGCCCGGGTAATCTCTACTCGGCCGAGCCCCCCCTATACATAGAAATAATGAGTATTACAATCTTGCCTACTTAAGAAAGAACTTCGTCCTCAAAGTTCACAACTGATACTTCTACCACCCCAACTAATTATCAGCTCAAGACACAACACATATGCTACACATATGTCACAACAACACATAATAACACATAACAACGCATATGACACATATTGAAATTCATCACTAGCCACTAACACACCCAAGACATAACTAGCAAAATGCAACTACCTCCTTCCCCCTTAAAATAAAGGTTAAGGCCTCGTAACCGAACATAACTCTTCAAATAGATGCGGGTACTTCTCCTTCATTGTAGCTTAAGGCTCCCAAGTTACTTCCTCCACGTTATGGCTAGACCATAACACTTCAGTAGCGTCGTGTCTCCATTTCTCGTCTTGCGCACCTTTTGGTCCAAGATTTCCTTTAGCACTTCAAAATAAGTGAGTGCCTCATCCAGCTCGATAGTCTCAGCCTCCAAAACATGAGATTGGTCACTCACATACTTCCTCAGCTGCGAAACATGGAACACATTATGGACCCGATCAAGAGCAGGAGGTAAGGCCAAACGATAAGCCACCTCTCCGATCCGATCCAAAATCTCATAGGAGCCTTTGAATTTCTGTCTCAGCTTGCCCCTCTTCCCAAATATCATTTCATCACGCATAGGTGACACCTTTAAAAGGACTTTGTCACCCACCTAGAACTCAACATCCGGACGATGAAGATCTGCATAGCTCTTCTGGCAATCATGCGCTGCTTTCATCTTCTCACGAATCAACTTTACTTTCTCGATCATGCCCGAACCATCTGGGGTCCAAGAACTACCACCTTAAAAATGTCGTCCCAACAAACCGGACTTCTGCATCTCCTCCCATACAGAGCCTCAAACGGTGTCATCCCAATACTAGAATGATAGTTGTTGTTGTAGGAGAACTTTATCAAATCTAGCTTATCTTCCTAGCTCCCACTAAAAGATAGCACAAAAGCCCTCAACATATCCTCTAAGGTCTTGATCGTTCTCTCTGTCTAGGCATCCATCGCAGGATAAAATGTTGTACTCATCTTCAATGCCGTCCCCATAACCTCTTACAGCTCCTTCCAGAATTTAGAAATGAACCTTGAATCACGGTTAGAAACTATATCACTCGGCCCCTGTGGTACACGGATTCGCAACCACGTGCCAGGTTGTGGCTGTGAGGAACCACGGTCAGGCGCGCTTGAAAAGGGACAAGCGTAGATATACGCATTTGTGGAGTCGCCACAAACTTTTGTGTGAAGTTTGAACCGTTCGAATACCTCATGTCATGTCAAGACATAAAGCAATGACATGAACACTAAGGACTCGTTACCCTTAGCATTCTATGTCTAGAATGACTCTCGTGGATGCCCATGAACACGGATGTTCACAGATATCTGGAGTAAGGGGTGATGGTACGTATTAGGAAGTTCTTTAATCGAACACCTAATCCCGCCTGCCTTGATAGCGGCCTCTACTAATGATTAGGGAAACTCTTTTGTACTTGATATGTTGTCGATCCTATGCATGTTATGCAACATCCACGCTTTAACCCTAGCATGTGAGCTTAGCCTATGTCGGTTGAACATGTAATTTAGCAATCAATTATGTCGAAATAAGACTTAGCTTAATTACATTTGAGAAGACAATAAAACCATGCAATCGTTGGAATAAATGATGACTTGATAAAATTATAAAAGTATTACAAAGATTACAAGAGATCTCGAGATCTATGTCGGAAATGTATCAGAACAAAGATTTGAAGAAAAAAGAATAAGAATAAAAGATTAAATGGCAGATTAGCAGCAATATTAAGGTTAATAGTTGATTAATTAATAATTAAGGCTACATCGAGACGACAAAGGAAGTTCAGAGACAGAATCCAACTCAGAACAGGCGCAGCATGTGATGCGTCCTCTTGAAGAGGCGCATCAACGCCTGCGTCTGTTCTTGAGGTGGGTTCTGGCTGTGAAGCCAGACTCGCGATCAATTATTATTCGTTAGTGATTTTAGGATTTATTATTGATCTATAAGTCGAATAAAGATGATTTAATGGATTAATTTGAACCAAATTACATCAAAGACGAATTGAAAGATTAGATGTGAACAAATCTATCCTTTAAAGACATGACCTTGATCTAAAGATGACAAAAACCCGCTACTATTGAATTGTTACGGATCAAAAACGAACTATCTAAATATGAAAAAATTGATTTAAATAAGACTACTAAAAAAGGTTTTGAAAAGGTTTGACATATATCGGACATGAATCTTACATGAATTAAATAAAGTACAAAAGAAAATACAAATGATAGGATTATTACACCCTCAGACTTACATGCTGACGAAACGAGATTAACTAAGTTGCGTTTTAGTAATAGCTCGACCCGAATGTAAAGAAAGTGCCCTCGTTAGAAGATTGAAAATCGATTGAAATATTGATTGATTAGTGTAGTGGTCAAATTGGTAGGTCACGCAAAATGAGAAAGGTAACCAGAAGGATCTGAACTTACGTGGTCGATTGATCAAGCACGTAGATGTCAAAATGCTTTAAGCAAAGTCTAGAATGCAAAGAGAGAGAAGATAAGGGGCGGAACACTCGCGTGCCTTGAAAGTAAGCACGAACCTCTTCTTTTATAGAGAAAAATCCGAAGAGTTTTGGAATAACTCGAACACGCAAAGAAATTTAAAAAATATTCCGGCAACTAGAAAAACGAGCTAGGGAAGAGGCGCAGTAGGAACTGCGACTCTTGGAAGAGGCGTAGCACCTGCTACATTATTTCCCAAGCAGTTTCCTACTTTCAAAAAAAGATTTATGCGTTTCTTTTATGGAATTGCGATAGATCTCGAATTCTTTCTAAATAAAATACGGATATATTTTACCAAAAAAGATAAGTTTTGAAATATTAAAATATCCGGAATATTTTCAAGCGTTCAGGCTCGATTTTAAAATACGGTTTATAGAAAATAAAGCGGTTTTTGACCCAGACTCCAATTTAACTATAATGACTGTCAAAATGACCGTATCGGCACATAGATGATGACCAAGGGGTACACACAAGTATTTGAGCTATCACTTGACGAAAAACTTATGAACTGTCATAAATCGTTTCGCAAACCAAACATGCGGCCTAATCATCACTTGGTTGTTGGAGGAAGGTGTAGAACTGAGGTATCTACAGCAACCCATGCAGCTTCACCACATGCTTCCTATAAGCTAACGCGAGCTCAATCTTGTTCCAAGTATCCTTCATTGCCTCAAAATGGAATGACTTGGTCAAACGATCCACAATCAGCCAAATCATGTTATTCCCCTTCTACGATCTCGGAAGTTCTACCACAAAATCCATGGATATAGACTCCCATTTTCACTCCGGAAATTCTAAGGACTAAATCGTACCCTGCGGTCTTCTTTGCTCCCTTTTGAGTCGCTGACATACCAAACATCTAGCAACAAAGTCAGCTACCTCCTTCTTCATTCCCGGCCACCATAAAGTCTTTTTCAGGTCTTTGTATAACTTATCCTCACCTGGATGAACCGAATAGGGAGTACAATGTGCCTCAGTCAAAATCATTTTCTTTGACCCTAGATCGTTCGGTACACACCAACGACCCTCAAACCTCAAGCTCCAGTCGCCATGAATCGAAAATATAGGAGTAGCACCCTCCTTTACTCTCTTCTTCCATACCTGAATCTTCAGATCCTCTCAGTGCTTGCTCCTAATATCATCATATAACTCGGGCTAAATCTTTAGATCACTAGCAGCATCCCCCTTTGTAATCACATAAATCCCCATCTTTGCTACTTCATCCCTCAATCTCATCAACGACATTGTCGGGCACAAGGAGTGTACACTCTTCCGACTCAGCGCATGTGGAACTACATTCGCCTTCCCTTCATGGTAGATGATCTCCATATCATATTCCCCAATCACCTCCATCCACCGCGTATCGTATTCAGCTCCTTCTGGGTATAGATGTACTTCAGAATCTTTTGGTCCGAAAACACCTTAAAACTGGCACCATATAAATAGTTCCTCCAAATATTCAACGCGAACACCACCGCACCCAACTCAAGATCGTGGGTGGAGTAGTTCTCCTCATAAGGCTTCAGCTCTCTCGATGCATAAGCAATCACCTTTACATTTTGCATCAACACACACCCCAACCCACACTACGATGCCTCCGTATAAACCTCAAAATTCTCGCTCCCCTTAGGTAATGCTAACACATGAGCTTTGGTCCAACTCTCCTTTAAGGTTTAGAACGCCGTCTCACAACTCTCATCCCAACAAAACCTGTTCTCCTTCCTCATCAACGTCGTCATAGGTCTAGCTATCTTCAAGATGTCCTTCACGAACTACCTATAATACCCATCCAAACCCAGAAAGCTTCTCACTAGAGCCACGTTATTAGGTGCCTCTCACTTCTAATATATTTGAAAGTGCGCCCAAATGAACAAGACTAGCTTGTAATCTCATCAACATGTAAAAATGGAAGTGTGGAGTTGAAATAACACAAGTTATACCTCTCATGACGTAGATTTTGAAGTATAACTTAGGGGTGGTGCAGAAGGTCAGAGTTTGAGCATTTGAGCATTTGACAAAGCAAGAACACCCTCTTGATTCATCCCCACCTGAATCCCTACATATTTGACTCTAAAAGGAACTCAAGAACTGATCCGTCTTAAGGCTTATATGTTGCTTCAACCTTGAGTATGTGGACAGCTCTAAAGGACTCAAATTAGCAACTTGGTCCTGGCTAATACCGTGAAGCAGGTTAAGGGTTGTACAGGCTTGCTCTTCCTTTTGTTTGGCATCCTCAAATGTGGAGTTGAGTGCTGTTTTAATCTCAAAACATTAGATTTCAAAAAAAATAGTACATGAGTCATTGGTTTCATCATAAGCACCCATGACTCTTGGCTCAACTCATTTAGATTTAGGACAAACAATAACATCCTCTTGGTCTAGACCCTTCTCCTTTCCAACTGTTTTCATGACTTCTAGGCTGCCACTTTTAGTCAAGGATACAGAATTCTCATGTCTTGCTAAGCTATTCTCCACACACAAAACAAACTCAATCATTTCACTATAGGAATACATTATTTCTAAATCGATTATGTTAGCAATTTCAGATTTCAAACCATGGTAAAATCCAACTCCCTTTTGGACATAATAAACTCTTTTGTCACACACAAAGTGTAGCTCTTCAAACAACCTAGCATATTCATGAACACTCAAGGCATTTTGTTTAAGGTTCTTAAGTTCAGTCCACAAATCATTCATGATAGAACAAGGAAGATATTTTGACCACATTTATGAGTGAAGCTTCTAACAAGACTTTATCTTACCCTACCTTACCATTCTCCTTGAAATATTAAGACCATTATACCATAACAAAGATAATTCCCTGAAACAACACACAACCTGGTCACATTTCAATGAATTGGAAAAATAGTGGTTCTAAAATAAACTTTCAACCTTATATAACCAAGAAACAAATGTCCTACCATTTCTACCATCAAACATAGGAAGTAATGGTGTTTTACCTCTGCCTTCATGGACATGAGAGATCTTACACAACTCATGGAGTAGGGTGTGTTCTACTTGGCCTAAACCGGGTGGTTTTGGTTCCCTTGGAACCCCATGACTGCTGGTTGCTTTCCCTTTAGATACATTGTGATACACAGGTTCGTGATCCTTTCTGGGCCGTGGGGCGCGTGGAACCACGGACGGAGAAACGAGGAACAAGCGTAGAAATACGCATTTGTGGAGTCGCCACCAACTTTTGTGGGAAGTTGGAAGCGTTCGAATACTTTATGCCATGTCAAGACACAAAGTAATGACATGAACACTAAGAACTCGTTACCCTTATCATTTTAAGTCTAGAGTGACTCTCGTGGATGCCAATGAACACGGATGTTCACAAAGATCTGGAGTAAGGGGTGAGGGTACGTATTAGGAAGTTCTTTAATCGAACACATAATCCCGCCCGCCTTGATAGCAGCATGTACTAATAATTAGAGAAACTCTTCTGTACTCGATATGTTGTCATTTATATGCATGCAATGCAACATCCACGTTTTTATCCTAACGTGTGAATTAAGACTATGTCGGTGAACATGTAATTTAACATTCAATTAGATCGAGGTAGGAATTAGAATTGATTGCATGTGAAAGGCAAGTAAATCATACAATACAATGATTAAATAAAGTTATAAAAGAAATATTACAATTGATTACAACGGATCTCGGGATCCATGTCGGAAATATACCCAAAAGAAAGGTTTAGACAAAATAATTAGAATTAGAAAATATGAAGACGGATTAAGAGCGTTATTAGGATTAAAAGTCGATTAATTAAGCAATTAAGACTACGTCGGAGCGAATCAGAAAGTTTAGAGGCAGAATCCAACCCAGAACAGGCGCACCACTTTGTGCGTCTGTTCTTGAGTTGGGTTCTGGATGTGAAACTAGAATCGTAATCTGTTAGTATTCGTTTTTGTATTTACGGTTGATTATTGATCTACAAGTCGAGTTGAAGTGATTTAAGTCATATTAATTATGCTAACTATATCAAAGACAAATCCTAGAGATTTGATATGGAAGATCTAACCTCTAAAGACACAATTTGATTTAAAAGATGACAAAGTCCCACTAATATTGATTATTAGGGATCTAAGACGAACTATAAAAGGTGGTTTAAGTAAAACTAATAAGAAGGTTTTGAAAAGGTTTGGCATAAATACGACATGAATCTTACATGAATAAAATACTAATAAAATACAAAAGACAGGATTAAACACCCTCAGACTTACATGTTGATGAAATAAGATTAACTAAGTTGCGTTTTAGCGATAGCTTGACTCGAATGTAAAGAAAGTGCCCTCGTAAGAGGATCGAAAATCGATTAGTTAAATTGATTATGTGTAATGGTCAAATTGGTAGGTCAATGCAAAAACGTGACGGGAACCCAGAAGGATCTGAGCTTACATGGTCGATTGATCAAGCACGTAGATGTCAAAATGCTTAAAAAAAGGTCTAGAATGCAAAGAGAGAAAAAAGAAGGGGCGGAACACTCGCGTGTCTTGAAAGTGAGCACGAACCTCTCCTTTTATAAGGAGAAATCGGAAGAGTTTTGGAATGACTCGAACACAGAAAGAAATATAGAAAATATTCCGAAAACAGGCAGAACGTGTTGGGGAAGAGGCGCAGCAAGCACTGCGACTCTTGGAAGAGGCGCAGTGCCCGCTGCATCACTTCCCAAGGAGTATCCTACTTTAAAAGAAAGTTTTCTGCATTTCTTATATGGAATTGCGGTAGATTTGGAATTTTTTCTAAATAAAATACGGATATATTTTACCAAGAAAGATAAGTTTTGAAATATTAAAATATCCGGAATATTCTCGAGCGTTCAGACTCGATTATAAAAGAAAGTTTATAGAAAATGAAGCGGTTTTTGACCCGGACTCCAAATAAAATCTAATGACTGTTAAAACGACCGTATCGGCAAGTAGATGACGACTAAGGGGTAGACACAAGTGCTTAAGCTATTACCTGACGATAAACTTATGAAATGTCAAAAATCGTTTCGTATACCAAACATGCGGCCCAATCATCACTAGGTGGTTGGCGGAAGGTGTAGATTCGAGGTATCTACAGAGCCCCACTTTGACTGAGGCTTGGACAAGGCAAAAGTCAAACTATAGCCATCACGTCAATCGAAGTTTACAACCTGGCAACTATGGCGACGCGAGGCGGTTTAAGGGGTTTGAATGTCGTCGGGAACATTTTAAAGTCTGTCGACTGTCAAGGAGGGTCGTTTAAAGTCTGTTAGATTAAGTACAAAAGCTCGCTAGCCTTAAGAAGGAGTCATACCTGAGGCATCTTTTTACTTGGAATGAGGTTATGATGTGAGGCTCGCTAGCCGTCTAAAAGACATACGTGATGAGGCTCGCCAACCGTCTGAAAGGCATATGTAATGAAGCTCGCCACCCGCTGGGGATAAGGCGCGTAATGAGGCTTGCCAGCCGCTTGGGATAATATCATACGTGAGATTGGGCTGGTGTCTGTCTTCAAGTGAACTCTCGTTGGGGAAACATATGTCGAAACTTGATATATGGAAGATTACGTCTGGATCGAATCATTCCGAGAATCTGCTTGCTAAAATCTTCATGATAAAATATGGGCCCACAGATTGTATGTCCGAAAAAATGGGTCCCTGCTGGGATGATGTGACGGTTGGAAGCCTGTCGAAGCAAGGGTCTTGAAAAAGAACCAAATTATGAAAAATAGAAGTCGGAGAAAAGGCGCATAAGACTTGGGCCGACAAGTAAGGAACTTGTAACTAACTATCAAATTTAGGCGAAATATTGCTGGGGAAAGGGCGCAGCAAGAGCTGCGACCTTTAGAAGAGGCGCAGCTATTGGTGCATTCATTCCCGAGCTTTTCCCTGTCCGGTAAAAACGCGATCAGAAGAAGGCTTCATTATTCATTAGAAACAATAAAAACTCGAACAACTCTCTCAAAACTCAACCAAACTTGCGGAAATCTTGATCAAATTACTCCATATGTTATGACAAATCGGGGTATGCATTCCAATCTTGCTTTAATTTCTTATATTTTATTGATTTTGATTTTAAAATTAGCTTTTCCGTACCCAAATAACTTGAAAATTACGGATTCTTGCTCCATTTGATTTGTATGATAGAAATTGACACCAAGAATTAACAATTGGCCTTGTTACGTTTATAGCCATGTACTTGTTTTTCGTTTTCGTCGAGTTTTGAACATATGAGACGGGTACTCACTGACTCGAAAACCGCTTCGAAAACCCCCTTAGGGTAGCTCATTTTGGATGAAACTTGGTGTTTTGGAACCCTTGTATAATGGGTAACCTTGTTGTAGCATTAGATTTTCAGTTTGGGACGGTTGCTGCAAGACGCTTTTCTACGGCATAACCGCTATTATAGCGAAATGCTGTCGAATATTCGACTCAAACCCATAATTAGGCTTTGAATTTAGACTTGATTTGACCCCTGTCCTACAAGTGTAGTCCGGTTTTCGAAAGAATGGTCAAAATATGACCAAAAAACTTCCTTGAGAGGCTGAAAATGACTTGAAATTACTTGAAATGTGCTTGACATTGTTTGAAACCGCTGAGGATTTTGCAGGTGACATTCCTTCTACGTCAGGGAGAGTTCCCATGGACATAGACCCTAAGCCTTCTTCTTCCAGTGTGGGAGAAGATATACCAGGAAAGGTGGTGCAGGAGATCGGGGCGGCTGAGGATAAGGTTCCGAGGAGGATTACCACGGGACGAGGTGGACACCACTTGGCGGGCGCACCTGAGTGGGCTAAGAAATGCAATGGTAGAAATCTCAATTGGGCAGCAGAGAGCCACCTGTCTTACAGGACGGCACGGAGCATGGCCTAGTAAGCCTTTGTGTTTATTTTCCTTTCATCTTTGATTGGCACTTCTTTTATTATAACATGCTATATGACTTTCTTGATTTGAATTGCAAGAAGCCGGGAACATGAGGTTCTTTTCTGGCTACACGACCATGATGGAGGCGTATGAGAAGCTGACTGAGGAAAAGAAGGCCCTCATTAGGGGAGGAGTATTTGGAGAGTTGGTTTGGGCTTGGAGGTGGATCAGGGGAATGAAGATTCAGGCTAACCTTTGCCTGATTCATGCCTTCTTGGATCGTTACTGGGATACGACTTCGACCTTCCATATATCTTTTGGGGAGGTCGGAGTCAACTTGGAGGATTACGGCATGATTTCTGGTTTGTCGTGTGGAGAGGATAGCTTGGAGTGGACGTCGGTGGCCATGAGGGTTGACTCGGAGGAGGCGAGACAACTGATTTGTTGGAACATGCCGGCAGGGGCGGTGCTCTACTTGGGCTGGGGCCGAGCTCTTACGTTCGAGACTACTTTGCGGGTAGGACTCCGACAAAAGTGAGGATAGGTGGAGAGATGGTGGCTCCTCTCCCTTTTACTGCTGAACAGAGGGCTCGGCTTTGGTTGTGGTGATTCTTGTCTTCGATTTACTTCGGAGACAAGGGGGATAGGCTATCAACGAAGCTTCTTCCTTTCTTTTCTGACCTGTGTAGCCTAGGTCCCTGGGACTGGGTTACTCCCGGCTTTGCGGTCCTCACTCGCTACATGAGGGTCATGGTTAGGCCGGAGTTGATGGAGAAGGGGACTTCTCCTGCTACGGTCGGTCCTGGACTCTTGTTGGAGGTATGGACCTTCTTTTGAACCTTATTGAAAGATCAATAATCTTGCTGTTCTTGAAAGCTCAAAATTTGATTTTGACATTGATACTGTTATTACCCTTTTGCAGGCATGGGTGTATTCCTACTTTCCAGGCTTCGCTCCCAAGAGGACGTAGCCGGAGCCGAAGGCGTACCCAGTTGTGAGGGACTGGGTGGTGTGTCGTAAGAAGAGCCAAAGTTCTTCTTATGACGTCTAGAGGAGGGGCGTGAATGCCCTGCAGGTGGAGTACGTATGTACCTCCGACTGCTTTCTTTTGTGTCTTTCATTTTGGAGAAAGATCATAAGGAATGATTGTAACACCCCCATAATCAGTTATATTTAAAAATAGAGTTTTCATGTAAAATACGGAATATGGATGTGTCACATTTGAACCAATTGTAGTAGAAGTATTTAAATCATGTAATTCAAAGGGGTAAATGTCCATGTGAATTAAAAAACAAAGAGTAAAATCCGATTACAACCTAATCCAAATGTTTGCGGAAGCGAATAAGTTTGATGATGCAAAATAAAGATAATTGTCTAAACATTGGTTTCCAATAAAAACAATAACGCGCGCGCTCTCCCGTGGATCCCACGTCCTAGTTCCTTGGATTACCTGTCACACGATCTGCTCTCACAATAGTGGTCATAGCAGTTCCAATTAAGGACAAAAACAAAAGAGGGTCAACAATAATGTTGAGTAAGGTAAACAATCCAAAATAAATAAATAAGAGTTTTACTTAAAATTTAGAATTCATAAGAAAGTAGAATATCATTGAGAAGTTCAAGTTTCTAAATAAGGAAATCCGATCCAAAATAGTTAGTCCTTCCAAATCTTAAAACACTTTCCTTCGAAGAAAACATTTCTTCACTTTCTTTAGTAAGTAATGGATAGAGGCCGTATGGAGAGGATTCCCTCGCCCTAGTCCGGATAAGACGGGGTTCACCAAACCATGTACAATAACTGTCCAAAAATCCCGAGTGTGCACACCCCTCCAAGGGCCAACCCCAAGGAGGAAGATAAGAGGACGGGGTCTCGATCAACTAACCCCCACCAAAAGCTCTGTATAGGAGGTTCCCTTTTATTATTTGGGAACAACCTACCCCTCTACCAAAACCGTTCAAACCAAAAATCGAAACCCTTTCCAAACAATTAAATCCATTTCTTGAGATTAACCATCTCCATAATTTGGACAAAAGATCAAACAGTTTTGGTTTTCATACTCTTAAAACTTATGCGTCCTTTATTATATTTCAACATTTCAAAGGATGGAATAACATCAATTATTTTTCAATATTTCATCACAATAATCCAAACTTATAATAACAACCATTATAAACATTATACACAATATAACATTTGAAACAATACTCAATAGTTCAAGAATAGTGTATGGACAAGCGTTTCCCTTACCTTATGAGCTGGTCTAGAAGTTTAAAGTGCTTCTTCTACAAATCCCGAGTCTACAATATACAATACTCGGTTTTTTGTTATGTTTCCATTTTGAACGTTTTGTTCCGAGTTTTATTCTTAAGAAACCGAACTGAGTTCATGATCAGAAAATTTAAGAGTATTTTATCAAGTTGGTGCTTTTAGTTTAACAAGTTATAGCATATACAAGTTTATTATCTTATATATACTTTACGGTTTTACAGATTCTGAACAGTGACTTCAAAACGTCATAAATCCTTCGTTACTTAACTTTTTGGAGTAAGACTAGTTAGTTTGGATTCTTTAAGATGTCCTACAACTTTAAGTGTCAAATACTAACAGTCCAAAAACGAGTCTAAGGCCTCTGAAATTTCTTTTTAGTAAAACGTGACGGTTTCCGAGTCACAGAAAGTTTTGGGCTGGTTCGGGTGTTTAAATAGTCGAAATATTGGTTTACAAAAAGCCAACATGCATGTATCTCATTAACGTTTATCATAGTCAAATATCAAGAATTTATCTTTAGTATAACTTTATTTACTAGTGGTCTATTCGAAAACGGTAGATTCTCAACTATCGATCTAAAGAACAATATTTTATCAGATTTCCAGATTGTCATTTTGTGTTGCAAATGTCATATACAATGAAATACTTATTATTCTTGTACTAAACCAACTCCAATAGATCTAGTATTTAGTCTACCAACTTTTATGTTCATACAATGTTAGCCAAAAATAGGTTTAAGATGTACTATTGGTCGGATCTTTAACTAGTGGTCAGAATATGAGTCACAAAATGTTTTTAAATATATTACAAAGATTATAAATTCAAATGAGTTTATTCCAGGGCCTAATATACTCGATATTCATTGAAGTTCATTGTGGTAAAAGGGGCTGTCCTCATTAATCCTTTAAGTTACTGTTTAAGACACAAACATTGGGACTAGCAGATTTGATTGTCCAGAATCATGTTCTTTTTGTATGATTTTTCATTTGCAAACGACACAAGGGATTATGACAAAATTTTGTAAAATTATTATAGACAGGAAGACCTACGCCACATATTGTTTTCATCGCAATAACACAAGTCTAAGTCAGATTTTTATTCTGTTAACTATCAACCTCCGGATTTGACACTTTGATGATTGTTATGTGTATAGGTTCTTGCATGCATGTATGAAGACTCTTATAGTTCGTTTAAGGGTTTGTTTTACTCAAGATTAAGTGTTGAATGAGAATAAAATGGAGCTTGAGTTATAGGGTTTATTGAGTGTTGGAGTGAAGGTTTTGGAAAGACAAAAAGAAGGGTGTTGGGAATAGGGGGAGTAGGGGTGTAGGGTGGTGGCACACATGGGGAAGAGGGGTGTCTTTTTTTTTCTCATTGGACCTATTGCTCTAGGCATGACATAGGATCTTAGGGATCATCATGGCTGCTAGAATTTTGTTGTAGGTGGTGTTGTAGTCGTGGTACATTGGTATGTAGCTCATGTAACACCCGCAAATGTACCCTATTTTTATAGTAAAAATATTTTACGGATACTTTTCAGCGAAATTTAGTTTTAGTTTAGAATTAAATTTTCCTTGTCGAATTTAGAATTTCCGAGTCCGTATTTGGATTTTACGCGAGATTTCAAGTGAATCACGTCTTAAGACGTCATTGACTTTTCCTTGACTTTTTCCACTTACTCCTTCATATACTCCCTCATAACCTAACTCCCTCACAACTCAAACTTCTTCTTCCTCCTACAAACCACCAAAACCTAGCCTCTATATTTGCTCAAGTCTTAGTATCGATCCTACGCCTTCATTTCTTGCTCAAATTCACCAAGGTTCGTCTTATTCCTTCCCTCTCATCTTCCTCTATCCGTATTGGTAATAAAATTACCGTCTTTCTCGCTTTTCAATTTATCCGTCTTTCTCAAAGGTGAATTATATTCACCTTTTGTCGTCTTTGTTTAGGTGGAGACTTTCTAGACCCCGACAAAGATTACTATCTAGTGGAGGAAGGCTTAGAAAACGTTTAAAGACGCATAAAGGTAACGGTGAAGGGTTATTCAATATCATTTACGTGTTTTACGTGTTTTCTATGTTAGAAATCGTATTTAGAATATGATTAGTAAGCTTAGAAATTGTATTATTGATGATGATTGTTGTTAGTTGATGATTGTTGATGATGGTTATCGATTATTGGTAGTTGATAATAGTTGTTTTTGATAATTGAAAATGGATATTGAAGTATTATTGCTCTCGGGTGAGGTGTTGTTCCCGGCCACGTGCCCGGCCGCCGGCCTCTTGACCGGCTGGGAACACACCAGAAATAAGTTGTATTTTGTTTGTTGATGTTGTCCCAGCCTGGTGCCCGGCCGCCGACCTCTTGACCGGCTGGGAACACACTGCATTTTGGATGATTTTGCGTGTTGATGATGTCCCAGCCGTATACCCGGCCGCCGGCCCCATTGACCGGCTGGGAACTCACTGCACTGACTCCTTTTCGTAAAATGATCATATCTCCTTCGTTACTTGCTTGTTTTGGGCTTGTGACCTATCGTTGGAACCGTAAGAGGATAAGCTATCACCTTCACTTGGAATTTCTGCATTTGAATGTCTAGAACTCTAGTTATGATCGTTTGATGTGGACTCTTGTTTTAGTTAGTTTCCAAACTTGTTGTTTTGAAATAAGATCTAGGTTTCCTATTTATTATGCTTCTTAAACTTGGTCTAATGCTTATGTATCATGTATTGATTCATGTTTATCATAGTTACATTTATATAATGCCCTATTATCATGCTTGGTGACGGTTTTTCATATATCCCACTTTGAGTCGGTTTTTACAAATGTTACGGTTTGAGCACTATTTTGTTTTGTGCTTTGTACTCTCATTCCCTTGGCTACCTCCACGTTCGTAAGGCTGGAATGTCGGAACGGGGATGTATCCTACTGCTTAATTGCATGTGTTAGTGGGCATACGACGACGTTGTTGGGAGGCGAACGCTTTGCGTTGATCGACCCGGCCGTCAAATGTTGTGTACTTGCGAGGTGGTGTTATTTGCATGTAGCGTCGGGAGCGTCAAACTATGATTCCTTAAGAATAAAGAGAATTACTGTGACAACCCTCATTTTTTGCGTGTTTTGTATATATTTTGTTACCCTGAATTGTGTGTGAGATGTACGAGTCGCTCTATGTACGTGTAATGTCCTGTTATTTGATTTTATCTTTGATAAAACCTTCAAATTTCCATATTATATTTCTAATTTAACGTTTCAAAGAAGTCTAATGATGGTTTTTGTACCTCCTTTTTGGAGAAAATAGATTTCTTTCGCTTTTATATTTGGATTTTTTGCGTTTGGTGGGATGTTTGCACTTGTTATAGGAGACGTCTGATAACTAGTCCAGCACTTACTAACGCTTGTTTGATTTTCGATTTCACTATTTCGACATTGATTTGATCTGGATAATTAATGTTCTCGTTCGCAACGGGCACTCTTGAGATCCGTAAGTAAAGTTTCACACTTATGAAAATTCTCCTTAAACCGTTTTCGAGAAGAACCTCGTTTCAGAAATGTTTCCCTTGTAAAAGCTTTCTTGTTAATTTTTAAAACCAATTCTTGTCTTTGATACTTTTGTTTTCTACTCTCAAGTTTCGAGGACGAAACTTTTTAAAAGGTGGGGTGATTGTAACACCCGCAAATGTACCCTATTTTTATAGTAAAAATATTTTACGGATACTTTTCAGCGAAATTTAGTTTTAGTTTAAAATTAAATTTTCCGTGTCGAATTAAGATTTTCCGAGTCCGTATTTGGATTTTACGCGAGATTTCAAGTGAATCACGTCTTAAGACGTCATTGACTTTTCCTTGACTTTTTCCACTTACTCCTTCATATACTCCCTCATAACCTAACTCCCTCACAACTCAAACTTCTTCTTCCTCCTACAAACCACCAAAACCTAGCCTCCATATTTGCTCAAGTCTTAGTATCGATCCTACGCCTTCATTTCTTGCTCAAATTCACCAAGGTTCGTCTTATTCCTTCCCTCTCATCTTCCTCTATCCGTATTGGTAATAAAATTACTGTCTTTCTCGCTTTTCAATTTATCCGTCTTTCTCAAAGGTGAATTATATTCACCTTTTGTCGTCTTTGTTTAGGTGGAGACTTTCAAGACCCCGACAAAGATTACTATCTAGTGGAGGAAGGCTTAGAAATCGTTTAAAGACGCATAAAGGTAACAGTGAAGGGCTACTCGATATCATTTACGTGTTTTACATGTTTTCTATGTTAGAAATCGTATTTAGAGTATGATTAGTAAGCTTAGGAATTGTATTATTGATGATGATTGTTGTTAGTTGATGATTGTTGATGATGGTTATCGATTATTGGTAGTTGATAATAGTTATTTTTTATAATTAAAAATGGATATTGAAGTATTGTTGTTCTCGGGTGAGGTGTTGTTCCCGGCCGGGTGCCCGGCCGCCGGCCTCTTGACCGGCTGGGAACACACCAGAAATAAGTTGTATTCTGTTTGTTGATGTTGTCCCAGCCGGGTGCCCGCCCGCCGGCCTCTGGACCGGCTGGGAACACACTGCATTTTGGATGATTTTGCGTGTTGATGATGTCCCAGCCGGGTGCCCGGCCGCCGGCCTCTTGACCGGCTGGGAACACACCAGAAATAAGTTGTATTTTGTTTGTTGATGTTGTCCCAGCCGGGTGCCCGCCCGCCGGCCTCTTGACCGGCTGGGAACACACTGCATTTTGGATGATTTTGCGTGTTGATTATGTCCCAGCCGGGTGCCCGGCCGCCGGCCCCATTGACCGGCTGGGAACTCACTACACTGACTCCTTTTCGTAAAATGATCATATCGCCTTCGTTACTTGCTTGTTTTGGGCTTGTGACCTACCGTTGGAACCGTAAGAGGATAAGCTATCACCTCCACCTGGAATTTCTGCATTTGAATGTCTAGAACTCTAGTTATGACCGTTTGAAGTTGACCCTTGTTTTAGTTAGTTTCCAAACTTGTTGTTTTGAGATAAGATGTATGTTTCGTATTTATTAAGCTTCTTAACACTACAAAAAAAAATCTGAATAGCGACGGAAAATTCCGTCGCAAATACCCTTAAATCCGTCGCTAAAAGGCATTTGCGACGGAATTTCCGTCACAAGCACTCCGTCGCAAATTTTCGTCGCAAAAGCTAGATTCTGCGACGGAAATTCCGTCGCAAAAATTTGCGACGGAATTTCCGTCGCAAATTCCGTCGCAAAACACTATTCATAAAAAAAAAAAAATTTTTTATTTTTTTTTATTTTATCTTTTCGCGCGTGAATTTATCTCGCGCGATTTTTTTAACCGCATGTTTTTCCGCTTCAATTCATAAGTCACATATTCAATGTAAGAAGTGAAGGATTCTATATAAACATAAGAAATGTGCTGTTTTTTTCTGATGTGGGATGGATTTGCGACGGAATTTCCGTCGCAAATCCATTAATCCGTCGCAAAAATTATTTGCGACGGAATTTCCGTCGCAAAATCCGTCGCAAACACTATTCACAAAAAAAAAAAATTTTTTTTTTTTTTTTTTTTTTCATTTTATCATTTCGCGGGTGAATTTATCTTGCGACGGAATTTCCGTCGCAAAATCCGTCGCAAAATGATGTATTGCGACGGAATGCAATCCGTCGCAAAACATCCGTCGCAAAACATCAAAAATTCCGTCGCAAAGTCAATTTTGCGACGGATTTGAATTCCGTCGCAACAAATCCGTCGCAAAATGCCTTTTTTGTTGTAGTGTAAACTTGGTCTAATGCTTATGTATCATGTATTGATTCATGTTTATCATAGTTACATTTATATAATGCCCTATTATCATGCTTGGTGACGGTTTTTCATATATCCCACTTTGAGTCGGTTTTTACAAATGTTACGGTTTGAGCACTATTTTGTTTTGTGCTTTGTACTCTCATTCCCTTGGCTACCTCCACGTTCGTAAGGCTGGAATGTCGGAACGGGGATGTATCCTACTGCTTAATTGCATGTGTTAGTGGGCATACGACGACGTTTTTGGGAGGTGAACGCTTTGCGTTGATCTACCCGGCCGTCAAATGTTGTGTACTTGCGAGGTGGTGTTATTTGCATGTAGCGTACCGCTTGTTATGAGGCTTGTGCTCTTTTCCGCCTCTTTCGTGAAGGTTGACCGAATTTGGGGTACTCGGGGTCTATGACTGACCAAGTCTTGGATGTGGAACGTCTTACCACATGTCGAATCGGGAAATGTCTTATCCCGAGAGTCTGGCCAGGTTTAGACTAGGACCGTATTATTATTGTCGTCCTACCAGGAGGAAATTAGTCTACATATACGAAATGTAGCATCGTGTATGCGTTCAGGGAAATGTCTTATCCCGTGGATGCCTTTTAATCATACTTGCCTTGTACACGGTGCTAGTGCGTTTCATTTACCGTGAGAGAGGTCGTCAACATATTGTATGTTTGGATGGATGATCATATGATTGGTTTATTCGTGATCTTTGGATGACTTGGCATGGTTTTTTTGTCGAGTCTCAATCTTATCAAACTTATACCGCTAACGGTGAGATGCAAGCCCTAGTGAGTGTATTCGGTTGCCTAAGAGTGTCTTCCCCGAGTCTTTGTATAACATGATGGATACGGATTGTACTTCATATGCTCTTATCATTATATATTGAATTGCCTATCTATCCTTATCGTATTTCACATGTATATCTATATATGCATGCTTCTACTTTTGTATTTCCTTTTATGTACGTTTAATGTGATATGGCTGGGAGAACCCGGAGTTACTCCCCACTGACTGTGGCGTTCATGTTTTTCATGGATGAACAGGTTGCCTGATTGGATGGCTTTTTGCTTGTGGTATTTTGGGTTCGGGTGTGAGCTAGCGGGCGTTGTCCCTGGAAGATTCACCTCTAGACGTTATTTAGCTAGTTTGCTAATCACTTTGACATTGTTAACATTTTGAGAGACTTCGTCTCTTTGTAGTATATTCTATTTCGGTTTGTAATTATTGACATTCCTCGTATTTTCTATTCGCATGTAAAATAGTTTTAAAAACATCATATTTCCGCTATATAATTCACATGCTTGGATGTTTTATTTTCCGCATTTGCGAGGGTTGTCACAGCTCAAGCATTAATTAGTGCAAATGGCATGACTGTGTAGTAGTATGTGCCCCATGGAGTGACGAAAGTTGTTTTATGCATGTCTTCTTCGACTATTTTGATCTGATTACACCCGGCATACCCATCCATGAAGGATAACAATACGTGATCTGCTGTATTATCTACCAATATGTCGACCTGCGGTAGAGGGAAGTCATCTTTAGGACTTGCTTTGTTTAAGTCTCTGAAATCAACGCAAACACGGATTTGCCCATCCTTTTTGGGTACGGGGACTACATTAGCCACCTAGTAAGAATACTCAGAAACTTTAATGAATCCGGCTGTGAATTGTTTATCGACCTCTTCCTTGATTTTAATGGCCCATTCAGTCCTCATCCGACGGAGCTTCTGTTTTACAGGTTTGAAGCCTGGCTTCTTCAGAATTCGGTGCTCTGCGATATCGATGTCGATCCATGGCATGTCTTTGTAAGACCAAGCGAAAACGTCTTTGAACTCGTTTAGGAGGTCTACATAACTGGCCCTTTTAGTCGAATTTAGGGTTATCCATATTCTAAGCTCTCGGGGTTCTAGTTCTGTCCCTACGTTGATGGGTTCAGTGTTTTCTATGACTGGTGCCCCTTTCCCCTCTTTTAGTATTTCATTGATTATATGGGGAGGTAATTCGATCGAGTCTGGGTCAGGATTGTCCTCAATATTATCATAAATAGAATTGCATTTAGAAAAACACAAGGAGTAAGCGGAATCTAATTTATTCGTATTAAATTTTGAAAATAATTGAAACTTAGAGGCCATCTGTTCAATAGTCAGAGGCGGTAAAGGAACATCTGCTGGCACATTCCCCAAACTGCTGTTATTATTAGATTCTAAGCTAGGAGAAACAAAGGGATATGGGGTGACAGCACGAGGAGACTCTTTAGGAACATCGCTAGACTCTGACTCGGACTCCCACTCCGACTCTAGTTCTCCTTTGAACATCTCTCCTTCCCCAGTAGTGACCTTGAAGAGTTTTTCTTGGTTGTTGGTCCATTTGATCAAATTTCTCCATCCTCTCGGCTGGCATCAGCCAGCATCGCTGATCAATGTTGTAGGGTTGAAATGATCATCCTGAAGTACCATGGTAATGATCTTATCCTAAGCAGCTCTCACAAATTGCTCTTCTCCAAACAGAAGGCTAACTGCTTGTTCGTCTAAACAAGGTGTCTGACGAGCTTTGACGGTAGGAACCGTTTCTAAGGGAATAAAGTAGCAATCGTGGAAGACGTCGATTCCAGCTAATTGTATTCCTCTATAATGCCAAGGCTCAGGAAACCCATGAAAGTATTCTTGGCTTCCTTCCCTAACGAAATATCTGTTTAGAGTAGGAAGATAAGGTTGCATCTGGATTCCATTACTCTTACTATTTTTGACTTGGGTAAGCATTTCTAAGGGTTCCTCTTTCGTGGGTTTGTACCCCAATCCCAATGGTATCTTTCCAGAGCACCCTTCTTTGTACGGTGCAAGGATACTCTTCCTTGTAGGGTTTAATGGCATCCCTGGGAAGTATCCCTGGGATTGAAGTATGTGGTTGACCACTAGGTTAGAGTATTGGTCGAAATATAGAGGTTCCAATTCACTCTCTACGATATTCACACTCTGCAATCCTCCAAGTTCATATATTGGATTTATGATTACTTGATTGCTGGACATTTTGTCTATCACGGCTTTGATAGGTGACGAAGTGATTGTCACTACTCTGTCGTCTGGAGGAATTTTGATCTTCTCGTGTATGGTGGAGGTTACTGCTTTAGAAGCGTGAATCCACGGCCTTCCCATAAGTATGTTAAAGGATGCTTCAATCTCCACAATCTGCAAGTTAACCTTCCGCTCAATTAGTCCAGTGGCTATGGTGAGGTGGACTAGCCCTACTACTTTACGTCGTGTCCCGCCATATGCTCGAACACCTTGGTTGGTAGGAGTCCAATCTGATTCTTTCATGCCCAACTTACGTGCTGTATTTAGTGGTATGACATTGACTGTGGAGCCATCATCTACCAAAGTCATTGGTATATTTTTCTCTAGGCACGTGATTGAGATATACAGAGCGAGGTTGTGACTAGCCTCGAAAGGAGGCAAGTCTTCATTTGAGAAAGTAACGGGGTTACTTAGTTTGACTGGATCTTGGAAGACCAAGTTGACTACATCGTCAGGTGTAGAGTCGTGTGCTACATTTAGCCTTGTCAATGCTTGTAGTAGAGCCTGGCGATGGGGAAATGAACTTGCAACTAATTGCCAAACTGAAAGATCAGCCTTTGTCTTTTGTAGTTGCTTTAGTAGATGGTCAGTAGATATACCCTCGCCATCATTTCGGGTGACTAAAGTGGTGTTAGTAACTGGACCATTAGTAGTAGGACTGTTCTGAGTGATATTCTGATAAGGGCGTCCTGATCAAGTGAGATAGTCTATATCTTGATCTTCACTTTTTTGAGAATGTTTTGTGAGGTACTTATCCTCATCGTCATCGGCCCATATTCCATAGACGGTATTGAGTTCTTTCAAACTGATGATTTCAGCTTCTAAAGTGATGACTCGTTCAACGAGTTTGTCACATGTTGTGATCACCTCTTGCATTGTAGATTGTTGGGATAGGATTGGAGCTCGTGGTGCGCCTTCTTGGGGCGTGGTGCCCGGAACGCGTAGGGATGTCACGATAGTTTCGAGCTCTGAAACCTGTCTACTCACACTTCTAGCCCATGCGATGAAGTCATCGATGGTAGGAGAAATGGTGGAATACCTTTCTTCATTTTCGAGCATGTTAATTTCATCTTCAACTGGGGAGATGAAGTGTGAACAATCCAAGGCGGATTTTTCATCCGTGATCATTAGAACTCCAAGAGGATTCTTAGTGTTGTTGAGTTTGCCTCCTGGGGGTATGGGTAGACGTCATCCTCAATCATATCTTAAAGGACATGCTTCAATTTGAAGCATTTCTCTGTGTCATGCCCCTTGCTCCTATGATACTCACAGTAAGCGTTCTCATCCGAGAACTTATTCTTCTTTTCCGGATCAGGTGTAGGTCCTATAGACTGGAGCTTGCCTTGTTGAGTCAATCTTTTCAAGGCACTGGAGTATATGTCGCAGATGTTTATGAACTTCCTTTGAGGGTTGTTCTTTCTGGGTGATTGAACAAGATTGACCTCATCGGTCTTATTATGGGAGCCATAAGAACGACTCGTTGATTCTTGATACCCGCGACCTACTGTTTTAGACAAGAGTCCCTTTCGGATGTCGTTTTCGATTCTGGTCCCTAACACAGTTAAGTCTTTAAAAGACTTTATGTTTTGGTATCTCAGGTGACTTGCATAACTGGGTCTTAGATTGTCCACGAACCTTTCCACAAGAGTAGCTTCATTTGGACGTTCGACCACTTGTGTACTAGTCTTCATGCACTTACTTAGGAAGTCGGTGAAACCTTCCTTCTCATTTTGAGTAAGGACCTTTAGAGTACGCATGTTAACTTGAACTTCAGCATTGTCTGCGTATTGTTTGGTGAACTCAATTGCAGCATCATCCCAAGTTGCAATCTTCTTGTGATCTAGGTAATAGAACAATTGCTTGGGAATGGTGTCTAGAGACGAAGGAAAGATCCTTAGGAACATCTCTAGTTTGATGCCTTTGATAGACATATAATCCTTGAAAGCGCGGATGTGATTCAAAGTGTTTTCACGCCCCTTGAATTTTGGTAGCTGGGCATTCAAGCCTTTGATAGACATATTGAAGTTGGTTGGAAGCTGGGCATTCACAGCTTCATATTTGCGGCTATTCTCCCTATAGATGTCATCTCCCTTGAGATACATTAGTTGCTCTTCCAAGAATTGGATTCGCTTTTCCGCTCCAGTAAGAGCTGGTGGGGTATCGATTTCTGGTTGTCCCACGATGAGTGGAATGTTATCGTGTACACTAGGGTCAGGAACGTCCGCAGGAGGCAGCCTAGTTTCTACGGTAACAATTTGACTCTCAATTGCATTAAGGAGAACATAGGCTTCGTCTTGACTTTTTATGAGACAAAGGAGCGCAGCTAGGATTTGATCATTACCGTTTGGCTCGGGTTGATGAACATTTGCTTGCCTAGTTCCAGGCATCTTGAGAACTGAGCAGGAGACCGATGACGAATTAAAACACGATCGACCAATCTTAGCACACTTACTCAAAAAGACTCGACTTGTGAAATGGGAGTGTGCCACTTTGTTTAAGTGAGTTTTGAAAATGATTGGTTTGGAAATGTTTGTCCTAGACAACCATAGTGTGATTGTAGGAGTGTTGACTCGAAGTGGAGAAATGATTTTGACTAGACACTTGGACAGAGTTTCAACCCATTTTGCGCTACTTTAGGCCAACTTTGACAATGTTTTACAATTTTAAAAAGGATTTTGATTTTAAAAATTGTGTCGAAAGGTTTGGGTTGGGCCTAGGAATGCCGAATAAAACAACCTGGGAAAGTTGAGTAATAAAAACCGACAACTGTCTCATACATACTATTCCAACCTTGTTCAAGTTTCACCCTGGGTACACGTACATTTATTTTCCCTAGCGGAGTCGCCAAACTGTAATACACGGGTTCACGATCCTTTCCGCGCCGTGGCGCGCGTGCAACAACGGACAGAGAAATGAGGGTCAAGCGTATAAATACGCATTTGTGGAGTCGCCACCAACTTTTGTGGGAAGTTGGAACCGTTCGAATAATTTATGCCATGTCCAGACACAAAGTAATGACATGAACACTAAGAACTCGTTACCCTTAGCATTCTATGTCTAGAATGACTCTAATGGATGTCAATGAACACGGATGTTTAAAGAGATATGGAGTTAGGGGTGAGGGTACGTATTAGGAATTTCTTTAATCGAACACCTAATCCCGCCCGCCTCGATAGAGGCCTCTACTAATGATTAGGGAAACTCTTCTGTACTCGATATGTTGTCGGTTATATCCATGCAATGCAACATCCACATTTTAATCCTAACATGTGAATTAAGACTATGTCGGTGAACACGTAATATAACATTCAATTAGATCGAGGTAGGTAATAGAATTGATTGCATGTGAAAGGCAAGTAAATCATACAATACAATGATTAAATAAATCTATAAAAGAAATATTACAATTGATTACAACGGATCTCGGGATCCATGTCAGAAATATACCCAAAAGAAAGGTTTAAAGAAAAGAATTAGAATTAGAAAATCTGAAGTCGGTTTAACAAAGATATTAGGATTAATAGTCGATTAATTAAGCAATATAGACTTCGTCGAAGTGAATCAGGAATTTCATAGACGTAATCCAACCTAGAACAGGCGCAGCGTGTGATGCATCCTCTGGAAGAGGCGCAACACTCTGTGCGTATGTTCTTGAGTTGGGTTCTGGCTGTGAAGCCAGAATCGCAATCAGTTAGTATTCGTTTGTGTATTTATGGTTGATTATTAATCTACAAGTCGAATTGAAGTGATTTAAATCATATTAATTATGCTAACTATATCAAAGACGAATCCTAGAGATTTGATATAGACGATCTAACCTCTAAAGACACAATTTGATTAGAAAGATGACAAAGACCCACTTATATTGATTATTAGTGATCTAAGACGAGCTATAAAAGGTGGTTTAAAAAAAACTAATAAAAACGTTTTGAAAATGTTTGGCATAAATCCGACATGAATCTTACATGAATAAAATACTAATAGGATACAAAAGACGGGATTAAAAACCCTCAGACTTACATGTTGACGAAACGAGATTAACCAAGTTGCATTTTAGCGATAGCTCGACTTGAATGTAAAGAAAGTGCCCTCGTAAGAGGATCGAAATCGATTAGTTAAATTGACTAAGTGTAGTGGTCAAATTGGTAGGTCAATGCAAAAACGTGATGGGAACCCAGATGGATCTGAGCTTACATAGTCGATTGATCAAGCACGTAGATGTCAAAATGCTTAGAGCAAGGTCTAGAATGCAAAAAGAGAGAAAAGAAGGTGCAGAACACTCGCGCGCCTTGAAAGTGTGCACGAACCTCTCCTTTTATAGGGAGAAATCCGAAAAGTTTTGGAATGACTCGAACACGGAAAAAAATCTAGAAAATATTCCGGAAATAGGCAAAACGAGCTGGGGAAGAGACGCAGCAAGCACTGCGACTCTTCGAAGAGGCGCAGCGCCCGCTTCGTCATTTCTCAAGCAGTTCCCTACTTTAAAAGAAAGATTTCCGCGTTTCTTTTATAGAATAGTGGTAGATTTCGAATTCTTTCTAAATAAAATATGGATATATTTTACCAAGAAAGATAAGTTTGAAATATTAAAATATCTGGTATATTCTCGAGCGTTCAGACACGGTTTTAATAGACAGTTTATAGAAAAGGAAGGGGTTTTTGACCTGGGCTCCTAAGAAACTCAAATGACTGTCAAAACGACCGTATCGGCACGTAGATGACGACTAAGGGGTAGACACAAGTGTTTGAGATATCACCTGAAGAATCTCAATAAACAACAACCAACAAAAATCTTATAGCTACACATTCAATTCCAACACATTTACTAACATCCAACTATATATTAAATGAATAGTAATCGTTATTTAACGTTGGGTAAAATCAACTAAAACATTTAAACACGGATTGATATCGAGTAACCCTTCACCGTTACCTTTTTGCGTCTTCAATCGACGTCTAGGTCCTCCTCCACGAGGTAGTAATCTATGTCGGGGTCTTGAAGGTCTCCACCTACAAATAGACAACAAAAGATGAATATAATTCACCTTTGAGAAAAACGGATAAATTGAAAATGAGAAAGACGGTAATTTTATTACCACTAAAGGCAGAGGACGATAAGATAGGAAGATTATGATGAAAATTAGCGGATTTGAGCGAGTAATGAAGGAGTAGTGATGAACTTGAGCTTGATCAAAAATGGGGTTTAGGGTTTTGGTTACATGTTGAGGAAGAAGGTGAGTGGAAATGATGAGGGAGTTAGGGTTATAAGAAGAGTTATAAGGTGAGTGGAAAAATATGGGAAAAAGCCCAAAAGCAGCTTAAGGCGTAACCCACACGGAATTTCGAGTAGACTCTGAATACGAACTCGGATTTGCTAAATTAGACACGGGAAACTAAGTTATAGACTAAATCTAAAATTACACTAACTAGTATCCGTATAATATTTTTAATATAAAATAGGGTACATTTGCGGGTGTTATAGGCAGAACACCGCGTACTTTAAAAGTGAGAACGGAACTCTCCTTTTATAGCATAAAATACGAAGAGTTCAAGAAAAATTCAAACTTATCTGAAAACGGAGAAAACAGACTTAGGAAGAGGCCCAGCAGGAACTGCGATCCTTCGTAGAGGCGCAGCAACTGCTGCGTCATTACCCTAGAGGTTTCCTTCTGCGGAAGGAAGATTCCCACGTTTCTATTACGGAATTGTGGTTAATCTATACTTCCATTTTTAAAAAGATAGAATTTTGAAATATTAATAAAATATCCAGAATATTTTAGACCGTTCTGACTCGGCATTTTAAAACGGTTTCTAGAAAATAAAGCGATTTTCGACTCGGACTCCAAATGAACTCTAATGACTGTCAAAACGACCGTACCGGTGCGTAAAGGACGACTAAGGGGTAGCCACAAGTGTTTAAGCTATCACTTAACAATAAACTTACGAATTATCATAAATCGTTCCGTGTACCAAACATGCGGCCCAATCATCATTGGGTGGTTGGCGGTAGGTGTAGAACTGACGTATCTACTGCACACCTAATTTAAACCATTAATAATTAAGTTAGATGTAAAATATAATTCAAAGACCTTATAAGGAAATCCTACCAGTAATAAGAATATTTGACACATTTAGGAGGACGATTTGCGAATTATTTAAATAATATTTTTCATTTTTTTCATTTTTTAAAAAAGTTAAACAAATGATTTAAAGGATATAAAATATTCCACAAATGTAATGTGCATTTTGAAAGACTAATCTGATTCGGAATAATTATGGAAAATAGTCCATAATGATTGGTGATTGTTTCTTTGTAAAAGATGTAATATTCTAAGTTCCACACATCTAACTATAAATTGGACATGCGAGTCCAAAAATAATGGCCTATTTGTAGCTATTACTCTGAGAAATTGGATAGAAAGAGGTGGGTTAATGCTTTTTAGGCGGGAAAACTGAGAGAGTTTTTATTCTATTATTAGTAAGGGGGATTATTGATTAGATTGATTATTAGGTTGAGATTTATGTAATTATATTAATATATTGTTAGAATAGACTATATTGATTATCCTGAGTTAGATTATTGTTACTAGAATAGAATATACGGAGAATTGTTATAGATGATAAAATTATGGTTGTATATCATATAAATTGGGGAAAAGTGATATAGATTATAGTCTATAGTATGCAGTCTGGTCAACTTGTAACTTGTCTGCGGGCGGCCTTTCCTTCAGATTCTCTCTCCACCTTTTTGGATGGATAGCCTGAGTCAGGTTGAGCATTATCATCTGTAGCACCTGCATAGAGTCTAGGTGTCTATGGCACACAGATTTTGGAGGTCCTCAACTATCCCCAACCTGGTTCCTAAATATCTACGCGCCTACACAGAACATTTCTGGTAGTCCACTTTTTGATGGTCTACCTTATGTTGGTACACTGCTGGTGGTTTTTGGTGAACTGGTCATTTTTGCTCCGGTAGAGGCTGAAGGAACTCTCACTATCATGATTGCTTCAAAAATCGGGAGGAGCTCTGGCAACCAGATCTGTTGCAGGACTCTGAGGGAACTTTGGTGTCTGGATCCACTTTGGGGTTCTAGAGAAAATTTGGAAGAACTCTGGCGACCAAATATGTTGCAGAATTCTGGGGGAACCTTGGTGACTGGACCTACTGCATGATTATGGAGAAACTCTGGGAGTATTATGGGGACCAGATCTGCTACAGAATTGCGGGTACCAGATCTACTGTAAAATTCTGGGGACCAGATCTACTGCAGAATTCCGTGCACCATCTGCAGGCCATCAGATCGGATTCGAATCACTGCTAGACACAGTAAATAAAGATTGACTTGGCTAGAGCAACTGATCACCAAGCCCCACGGTGGGCACCAAACTGGTTTAGTAAAATTTACCCACACTTAATCAATCATTTGTAAAGGGGTTAAAGTAACCTACTCTTTTTAGGCTTGTATCGAGGGGTTAATTTATCTGTGATTTAGGACGGTAGATGTATGTAAACAAAGAGGGAATAACGATGAAAATAGGTAAAAGGCAAATTAAAGTAATAAATACAGAAGAGATTGTAGATGCAAAAAAAAACAGTGTTAGAAAAGCCACGGGGGAGTTGCTATCCCAGCAATCAGAGGCGAACCTACACAGTTGCAAGGGGTAGCAGCTGCTACCCCAAACCCAGAAGGATAAGCGAGGAAGATGAAGTTATGCAACCCCAAACTTTGTAACTGTAGTAAAGAAATAAGAATGTATAAAATCATTTTACCAACAACATCATATTCGTGTACTAGTGGTAAAGTTGTTTACTTTAAGTGTCACGGGCGCGGGCTTTCCTCCAGATCACCAGTGTTCGATCCCCATGACGACCATTAATTTTTATTTTGCCTCGCACATCATGAGTTTACTTAAGAGATCTTAGTATTCAATGATTTTTGGCACATGAGTTTATTGGCTCTCTATTTGTATATTCAATGATATTTTTACAGATTTTAATGGAAAACAATTAATTTTTTTAGATTTCTTATCCTTAATTACATTTTGATTTGAGAAAAATAATAAAAAAGACAAAACTAATCAAACAACTACTGATATCAGTTTGATATTTTAATGAAAACATTTTTTTTTTACCATGAATCAAATTGTATTTTCACAAATTAGTTTAACTACTTTTTGGTTATGAAATTAGTAATAACAATTTATAATTTTTTTTTTTTATACTGAGTATAGTTTATAATTTAATGAAAAGTTTATCGTTTTATATCATTTATCGAAAAGATTATACTTTTAGTTTAATGAAATTTTATATCTTAATAAAAATATTATATATTAATGAAAAGATTTTATAATGAGATAATTACTTTGTTTTCTTATTTAGAGAGTGCAATTTGGAGGGAAAAAATATTGAATAGACTTATTCTTTTAGTATAAGAGGAATGTTTATGACCAACGTCTTCAATAATTTAGATCATGAAATATAAAAAAGAAATATTAACTACTTAATAGTATCTCATATATATGGCAACATCATTTTACAAATGATTTCTTGTTACTCTTCCTGAGTTCCGACCTATTTTATTTGAGTGATATTTAAAGTTAAAGATTAAAAAATAATAGAAACAGATGATGTGTATTTGTTTGGTTATAAACGCGATAAAAATCTGTCTTTCAAACTGACAAGAACGATTTTTCGCCCCTGACAAGAACGATTTTCAAACTGACAAGAAAAAATGTTATACAAAAATTTTCGCTACCCCGTATATAAAATCCTGGGTTCCCCCCTGCCAGCAATTCACTATTTGTTAATCGAAGTATATGTATAATATACAACGGATAAATTTTCCACCGTCGGCGGCAAAGCAATGCTAGTCCGTAAAACGCTTCACATTGGCTTATTTTGTGGGTTTGTTGTGTTGTACGTGGGAATAGTGGTATATTTATGTGGAGAAAATGATTGGGTCAAATGTAATCATGGTCTCATGTTGGTGCTGATGTCATGATAATTTTTGCTTCATTTACACAGAGGTTCCTCTTGTATTGATGCCACCAGTTAATGTGTATGTGATGAATATTCAATGATCTCCTCTTCTTGCATGCCTCTTCTTTTATAGTGAGTAAACCGTAGTGGATTTATTCGGGTTTTCCACCTAGTTGTCTTTTTAATACTAACTTCCACGTTTCAAGTGTAGAAACACTCTTATTAGTTGCACCTAGACTATCCCTTAATCACTCAACTATTGATTTACTAGAACAATATATAAGTTCCCTAATGAATCACTAATAATGCTATTACTACACTAGTAATCTTATTAGCAATATAAGAACACAAGTTCTATGAAACTTTTTAAGTTTCTAAGTAATATGTGTACTAGTGAGACATAGAGATTAATAATATGAGATCAAGTGATTAATTAAGAGGAAAAACTTCTACTCTTATGCACAAGGCAACCGACCACTCTACCTGGGGGAGGGTGAGCTTTTGCTTTTTCACTTCACAAAGCAATAGGGTAGGCTAGCGGTCTTTAGGCTAGCCATCATATTGTCTAATCTTAATTTGCCTAAACCCTACCCAACCACCCCAAAGTCGGTGCACCCATGTTAATATGGGTGTCCATCATTTTATTTTGTGATTTTGTCATTTGTCTCATATGTGATATGTGACATGTGACGTGTGACATGTAACTTAGCTTATAAATATGCATTTAACTAATTTAAATGCAATTTCATAACAAATAAATTAAACTTAACATTTTAAGTAATAATTTATAGTTACATGTATATAAAATGGGTCATCTCATATTTGCTTAATATAATCTACAACTAATTGTAATCATAATCGACCAATCATGCTTATCTCAAATGTTTCATAAACATTAAGCATTCTTAGTAATATAACCATTAAATTACTAAATTGAATCTTATTTATTCATATTAAAATAAGATATAATTCTCATATATTATACGAACTTTTTCTATTTAAGAGATTAATTAATTTGTATCATCAAACAATTAATTAATATTCTCGATTAGGGAATCGTCCTTTCGACATGACCTCAAGGGATCAACTGATCACAAGCGTCATACGATAGTAACGTAAAAATCTAGTAAGCCAATCATTACCGATTAATGTGGACCAGCTGACTATAAAATTCATCATCCCTTTGTATTCTTGTTATTGATATTTATTTAAGTGATCACACTCTTATTGAGGACACTTACTCCAACAATTGGGTCTATAGCAAAGGAAAGCAATCAAAAGTGTTGCTCTAAGAAGTCCCCTCTTATACAAATCCATAGTTATTCAATTAACATCACAATTCCCTCTTCCCCCAATCAATTTGGGTAAACAATATAATACAACAATCACAATAAAGAATACTTACCCAAATCAATCAATCGACAAAGAAAAAGGTTGGATCCGGCATGAGATGATCAAGGTTTGTTGAGGAGTTTGAGAGCATTTCAGAGTTAGGGTTTGGGTTTAAGATGTAAATTGATTTTAATGAAAATTAATCCTCTTAATGACTCCTTAATCATCCGTCCGACTAAACCCTGAAAACCGTCGTACTCGGTACAGTACGATATGTGCTCGGTCAAGTACGACTTACCGGTCGAGTACCGATATTACTCGGTCGTGTAGACGAGATCAGAACACCAGCCAACATCACTCGGTCGAGTAGCCTATGTACTCGCCCGGGTAATCTCTACTTGGCCGAGCCCCCCTATACATAGAAATACGGAGTATTACAATCTTGCCTGCTTAAGAAAGAACTTCGTCCTCAAAGTTCACAACTGATACTCCTACCACCCCAACTAATTATCAGCTCAAGACACAACACATATGCTACACATATGTCACAACAACACATAATAACACATAACAACGCATATGACACATATTGAAATTCATCACTAGCCACTAACACACCCAAGACATAACTAGCAAAATGCAACTACCTCCTTCCCCCTTAAAATAAAGGTTAAGGCCTCGTAACCGAACATAACTCTTCAAATAGATGCGGGTACTTCTCCTTCATTGTAGCTTAAGGCTCCCAAGTTACTTCCTCCACGTTATGGCTAGACCATAACACTTCAGTAGCGTCGTGTCTCCATTTCTCGTCTTGCGCACCTTTTGGTCCAAGATTTCCTTTAGCACTTCAAAATAAGTGAGTGCCTCATCCAGCTCGATAGTCTCAGCCTCCAAAACATGAGATTGGTCACTCACATACTTCCTCAGCTGCGAAACATGGAACACATTATGGACCCGATCAAGAGCAGGAGGTAAGGCCAAACGATAAGCCACCTCTCCGATCCGATCCAAAATCTCATAGGAGCCTTTGAATTTCTGTCTCAGCTTGCCCCTCTTCCCAAATATCATTTCATCACGCATAGGTGACACCTTTAAAAGGACTTTGTCACCCACCTAGAACTCAACATCCGGACGATGAAGATCTGCATAGCTCTTCTGGCAATCATGCGCTGCTTTCATCTTCTCACGAATCAACTTTACTTTCTCGATCATGCCCGAACCATCTGGGGTCCAAGAACTACCACCTTAAAAATGTCGTCCCAACAAACCGGACTTCTGCATCTCCTCCCATACAGAGCCTCAAACGGTGTCATCCCAATACTAGAATGATAGTTGTTGTTGTAGGAGAACTTTATCAAATCTAGCTTATCTTCCTAGCTCCCACTAAAAGATAGCACAAAAGCCCTCAACATATCCTCTAAGGTCTTGATCGTTCTCTCTGTCTAGGCATCCATCGCAGGATAAAATGTTGTACTCATCTTCAATGCCGTCCCCATAACCTCTTACAGCTCCTTCCAGAATTTAGAAATGAACCTTGAATCACGGTTAGAAACTATATCACTCGGCCCCTGTGGTACACGGATTCGCAACCACGTGCCAGGTTGTGGCTGTGAGGAACCACGGTCAGGCGCGCTTGAAAAGGGACAAGCGTAGATATACGCATTTGTGGAGTCGCCACAAACTTTTGTGTGAAGTTTGAACCGTTCGAATACCTCATGTCATGTCAAGACATAAAGCAATGACATGAACACTAAGGACTCGTTACCCTTAGCATTCTATGTCTAGAATGACTCTCGTGGATGCCCATGAACACGGATGTTCACAGATATCTGGAGTAAGGGGTGATGGTACGTATTAGGAAGTTCTTTAATCGAACACCTAATCCCGCCTGCCTTGATAGCGGCCTCTACTAATGATTAGGGAAACTCTTTTGTACTTGATATGTTGTCGATCCTATGCATGTTATGCAACATCCACGCTTTAACCCTAGCATGTGAGCTTAGCCTATGTCGGTTGAACATGTAATTTAGCAATCAATTATGTCGAAATAAGACTTAGCTTAATTACATTTGAGAAGACAATAAAACCATGCAATCGTTGGAATAAATGATGACTTGATAAAATTATAAAAGTATTACAAAGATTACAAGAGATCTCGAGATCTATGTCGGAAATGTATCAGAACAAAGATTTGAAGAAAAAAGAATAAGAATAAAAGATTAAATGGCAGATTAGCAGCAATATTAAGGTTAATAGTTGATTAATTAATAATTAAGGCTACATCGAGACGACAAAGGAAGTTCAGAGACAGAATCCAACTCAGAACAGGCGCAGCATGTGATGCGTCCTCTTGAAGAGGCGCATCAACGCCTGCGTCTGTTCTTGAGGTGGGTTCTGGCTGTGAAGCCAGACTCGCGATCAATTATTATTCGTTAGTGATTTTAGGATTTATTATTGATCTATAAGTCGAATAAAGATGATTTAATGGATTAATTTGAACCAAATTACATCAAAGACGAATTGAAAGATTAGATGTGAACAAATCTATCCTTTAAAGACATGACCTTGATCTAAAGATGACAAAAACCCGCTACTATTGAATTGTTACGGATCAAAAACGAACTATCTAAATATGAAAAAATTGATTTAAATAAGACTACTAAAAAAGGTTTTGAAAAGGTTTGACATATATCGGACATGAATCTTACATGAATTAAATAAAGTACAAAAGAAAATACAAATGATAGGATTATTACACCCTCAGACTTACATGCTGACGAAACGAGATTAACTAAGTTGCGTTTTAGTAATAGCTCGACCCGAATGTAAAGAAAGTGCCCTCGTTAGAAGATTGAAAATCGATTGAAATATTGATTGATTAGTGTAGTGGTCAAATTGGTAGGTCACGCAAAATGAGAAAGGTAACCAGAAGGATCTGAACTTACGTGGTCGATTGATCAAGCACGTAGATGTCAAAATGCTTTAAGCAAAGTCTAGAATGCAAAGAGAGAGAAGATAAGGGGCGGAACACTCGCGTGCCTTGAAAGTAAGCACGAACCTCTTCTTTTATAGAGAAAAATCCGAAGAGTTTTGGAATAACTCGAACACGCAAAGAAATTTAAAAAATATTCCGGCAACTAGAAAAACGAGCTAGGGAAGAGGCGCAGTAGGAACTGCGACTCTTGGAAGAGGCGTAGCACCTGCTACATTATTTCCCAAGCAGTTTCCTACTTTCAAAAAAAGATTTCCGCGTTTCTTTTATGGAATTGCGATAGATCTCGAATTCTTTCTAAATAAAATACGGATATATTTTACCAAAAAAGATAAGTTTTGAAATATTAAAATATCCGGAATATTTTCAAGCGTTCAGGCTCGTTTTTAAAATACGGTTTATAGAAACTAAAGTGGTTTTTGACCCAGACTCCAATTAAACTATAATGACTGTCAAAACGACCGTATCGGCACATAGATGATGACCAAGCGGTACACACAAGTATTTGAGCTATCACTTGATGAAAAACTTATGAACTGTCATAAATCCTTTTGCATACTAGACATGCGGCCTAATCATCACTTGATTGTTGGAGGAAGGTGTAGAACTGAGGTATTTACAGCAACCCATGCAGCTTCACCACATGCTTCCTATAAGCTAACGCGAGCTCAATCTTGTTCCAAGTATCCTTCGTTGCCTCAAAATGGAATGACTTGGTCAAACGATCCACAATCAGCCAAATCATGTTATTCCCCTTCTACGATCTCAGAAGTCCTACCACAAAATCCTTGGATATAGATTCCCATTTCCACTCCGGAACTTATAAGGACTAAATCGTACCCTGCGGTCTTCTTTGTTCCCTTTTGACTCGCTGACATACCAAACATCTAGCAACAAATTCAGCTATCTCCTTCTTCATTCCCGGCCACCATAATGTCTTTTTCAGGTCTTTGTATAACTTATCCCCACCTGGATGAACCGAATAGGGAGTACAATGTGCCTCAGTCAAAATCACTTTCTTTAACCCTAGATTGTTCGGTACACACCAACGACCCTCAAACCTCAAGCTCTAGTCGCCATGAATCGAAAATATAGGAGTATCACCCTCCTCTACTCCCTTCTTCCATACCCGAAACTTCAGATCGTCTCACTGCTTGCTCCTAATATCATCATATAACTCGGGCTAAATCATCAGATCACTAGCAGCATCCCCCTTTGTAATCACATAAATCCCCATCTTTGCTACTTTATCCCTCAATCTCATCAACGACATTGCCATGCACAAGGAATGTACACTCTTCCGACTCAGCGCATCTGGAACTACATTCGCCTTCCCTTCATGGTATATGATCTCCATATCATATTCCCCAATCACCTCCATCCACCGCGTCTCATATTCAGCTCCTTATGGGTATAGATGTACTTCAGAATCTTATGGTCCAAAAACACCTTAAAACTGGCACCATATAAATAGTGCCTCCAAATATTCAACGCGAACACCACCTCACCCAACTCAAGATCGTGGGTGGAGTAGTTATCCTCATAAGGCTTCAGAGCTCTCGATGCATAAGCAATCACCTTTACATTTTGCATCAACACACACCCCAACCCACACTTCGATGCCTCCGTATAAACCTCAAAATTCTCGCTCCCCTTAGGTAATGCTAACACAGGAGCTCTGGTCAAACTCTCCTTTAAGGTTTGGAACGCCGTCTCACAACTCTCATCCCAACAAAACCTGTTCTCCTTCCTTATCAACGCCGTCATAGGTCTAGCTATCTTTGATAAGTCCTTCACGAACTACCTATAATACCCATCCAAACCCAGAAAGCTTCTCACTACAACCACGTTATTAGGTGCCTCTCAGTTAGACACCGCCTCAATCTTACTCGGATCCACCATTACCCTTTCCTTCGATATCACATACCCCAAGAAGGCCACCTTTTCTAACCATAATTCGCATTTAGATAACTTGGCTTACAACTGGTTATCCGTCAAAATCTATACCACGATCCTCAAATGCTCTGCATGCACTTCCTTAGTCTTAGAATAGACCAAGATGTCATCGATGAACACCACCACGAACATGTCCAAGTATGGACTAAAGATACGATTCATAAGGTCCATGAATACCGCCGGTGAATTAGTCAACCCGAACGACATCACCATGTACTCATAATTCCCAAACCTCGAACGAAACGCCGTCATCAGAATGTCACCATCCTTTATCGTCAGCAGATGATACCCCGACCTCAAATTTATCTTTGAGAACACTCCCGCTCCACTCAACTGCTCAAACAGATCATCAATCCTAGGTAATGGACACCTATTCTTCACCGTCACATGGTTCAGCTCACGGTAATCATTGCATAATTGTAAGCTACCATCCTTCTTTTGCACAAATAATACGGGCGCACCCCACGGCGATACACTAGGTCTAATGTATCCCATGTCCAGTAATTCGTTCAACTGCTTCTTCAACTCCTCGAGCTCCCTTGTTCCCATCAATACGGGGACTTAAAAATCGGTCCCGTACCCGACTTAAGCTCCAAGCTAAAATCCACATCTCTCTTTAGAGGTAATCCCGGTATATCATCCGGAAAAACATCATCAAACTCGCTCATCACCTCAATCTGGTTTGTTGTCGGCTTCTCTACTCGGGTATCCCTCACATGACACAAGATCATAGGTTGGCCCTTCCTCAGGTAAGTCTTCAATGTAATAGCTGTTATCAACTTCACCTTAGGCTTCAGCACGAACCCGCGGTTTGATACTCTAACCCCTTTTGGACCTTTCGACGACACCTTCTTTTGATGACAATCTATATTGGCTTTATATCTACACAGCCAATCGATCCCGATAATTACTTCAAATCCATCCAATAGAAACTCAAACAAGTCAACATGGATGTTAACCTCCCTTATAATCATGCACACCCCCCTATACACCCTACTACAAGATACAAACTCTCCAGAAGGTATAAATACCGTATCATTTACAGACTCACTACTTCCCAACCCCAACAACACAACATGACTCCTTGAAATGAAGGAATGGATTGCCCTTGAATAGAATAATACAAACGAAGGAACATTATTAACAATAAATGTACCGGTAACCACGTGAGCGTGTGCCTCTTCTGGCCACCACCCTGAATTGTGCTTGCTGATGCTACAGTATTTGAAACCGAACTCTGGTTCTCTCCATTGTTGTTGTTGTTGTTCTGCCTCTGATGACCACCAAAGCGATTTTAGCCGCCGCTGGTCTAACTCTGACTTCCCTGCTGGCTCTATGAACCTGCAGGTCGATTACTAGCCATGTTCAACGAGTAGCTCCACTGATATGAGGATTGGTTACCTCCACCTCCTCCTGATGACGGACACTCAAATCTCTTGTGGCCCACACCGTCACAACCATAACACTTTGGTCCAGCGGCCACACTAGTAGTTCTACCACCATTTCTACAGACTGGTGTCCTCCACGCTAGCCTCCACCACCAGAACAGGATCTAGCCTCTGAATAGTTGCCCTTCTTATAGGTAGAGTTGACTCCACCCTCGCTTGTTGCCTTCCACTTCTCACCTTCTATTGCCTCTCTCGCCTCGTTGGTTACAACCGCCAACCTCTCAGCTTGTCCCGCCTTCTCATAGGCCTCCGTAAGATTATTAGCCACCGGTACTGGTAGGTTATGCATGACTCTATATACCAATCCCTTCAAGAACTTCTCAGCTAGGGACTTCTCGCTCCATTGCATCTTATCGACATAACTTAAAAATTCCGTGAACTTGTTGTAGTACTTAGTCACGGTCATATTCTCAGTCATTCGAAAGGCCTCGAATTCGGACCTCGGCTTTCCCCTCACATGCCCGGGAACAAACTCCAGCCTCATCTTCGTCTTGAAATCTCACAAAGGAATTTCCTCCACTCCTTTAGCCACATAGAATTCCTTAATAGTCGTCGTTTCTCTGAACCACCACTTCCCCCCGTGACCCCTCATGTAGAACGTAGCTTGCTCTACGCATAGCTCTGCTGGACAGTCGACCATCTCGAAGATACTCTCCAACTCGCGGTGCTAGTCATCTAGTAGATGCGGCACACCGGTACCTCAAAGGTAGTGGGTCGATGACGAGCGATGGGAGTGCTGATGGTAGTAGCACTAATTACCAACTCTTGATTTCCACCCACAGCCTTAAGGGTCTCAGTTAGCGCCTTATTCTGTTTGACGAGTCTGGTGACCTCTTCAGCATTGTACTATGCAGTTGCAACTGACGTACTGGCTCTCGTTGCAGGCTTGATATCTTCAATAAGAATGGCAAATGTAAGCATAAGCCTATGACCAAAAACGGGCAATGGTCCTGACATAAAAACACTCGGTCGAGTGCAAAAATCCACTCGGCCGAGTCGACCTTACAGGATCGAGTACTACAGGTACTCGGTCGAGTACTACAGGTACTCGGTCGAGTACTACAGGTACTCGGTCGAGTACTACAGGTACTCGGTCGAGTACTACAGGTACTCAGTCGAGTATTAGAGGTACTCGGTCGAGTACTACAGATATACGATTCCAATTAACATTCACGGTTCCTTACTCGATCGAGTCCAGAAAAGGCACTCGATCGAGTAACACATACTCGATCGAGTGTCAACATACACTCGGTAGAGTGACCTAGATTAGTATTCGTTCAAGATATTCAGGGACCTTGACTCGGTCGAGTCATAACGGTAATCGTTCGAGTCTCTCATACTCGGCCGAGTGTCACTATGCGCTCGGTCGAGTCACTATTCTCAGCATTTATATTTCCACATCAAATCCCTTCACTCAATCGAGTGTCAAGGTACTCGGTCAAGTAGACCCTACCCAGTCGTGTACCCTGCCCCCACTCGGTCGAGTCATGCAATAGTACAACCCCGTATAGCAATTATCATACATACTTACATATATAACAATTCGTATCGAATTCTCATGCTCGACTATATTATTTAGCTTGCATTAGTTTCTTATATATATCACAAAATCACATGTAGCTCACTTATATATCACGTTTGACAATAGTAAAGCAAAATCTCATGTCAAAGTTAACACCATTCAACACATATTACATGCTCATTAACAACAACATATTAGCATGCCACAAGTCATACTTTCATACACAATCGATTTCATGTAACCTCATCATGCACCATCTTATTTCAAGCGCAACATATAATCTTCTCATAACTCATGAAATTTCACATCTCATCACATCATCTGCACCATTCTCATGTGATACACAAATGTCACAATCCTTACTCCACTCCATTTCACATCCACCTCCATGTCACATATTCTTAACATGCATATATTACCATATCAAATACACATAGTGTCCCGATACTTCCAATGGTGACCAAGTAAGAGTTGTGGGGGAAAGAGTGCGATTCCGGGACGTCTCCTGAATCCTTGCGGTAGCTCCCTATGACTCTTACCCGGGTTCATTTTATTAGACACTTCTAGTTCATTAGGTTCATTGGTTTTAGGTTCCAAAATATATCACTCTGATACCACTTTGAACACCCCATACACCAAGGTGCCTTACAACAACCCCTTAGCACATGGGAGTGCTACCATCGCGGTTGCCCGAGGTAGTAAATATAACAACAAGCAATAAAGAAACAACATTTATTTAATCAACGTTTAAATGTCAATACAGAATCCCAAAACAGATGGCATACCCTTTGAGCAACAATCCAACTCAAAATGATATCGTGTTAATAAATAAATAACAATGTTCAACATAATGAAATGATTCCTAATTGTTCAAGACTCCAGTCGACAGGCAGAAGCTAGACACAGTACGGTGATCCCATCCTCGATTCCACGCAATGCTAAAAATTACCTGCAATCACCTGCTCACCAACCCCCAATGGATCACAGCAATTTTGTAAAACAGTAATGGGTCAGTATTCGTATATACCGACTAACGTACAAGATAAGCACAATACAAAAGAGAAAACGGTGGGCCACCGCAACGGTTACCTCAGTAGACTCGGGTTACCATCCCTACTCTTCAAAACCATTTATTGACCCTGGACCGCAGCCACAGGCGTCGAACTTCCATCTCACCATAGCAAGATAACCCGGAACATTAATGTGGTCATCCCCACTTGGCGGGATAACCATGGTGGCGAACACGGGGTGTGATCCCTTTACCAACGGAATCATCAAACCATAGTAACATAGTAATCATCACCAACAAATCCAAACTCCGTCTTTCTCACAACAATGACCATCATCATTAATCACATATCAATAATCACAATAATATAATAACAATATCATGCCATCCAGTGGTGGAGCTAGAGGGGCTAGCAGGGGCGCTCGCCCCCCCTGGCGGTTGAATGTTTTGAAGTTTATAGTGAAATTTTTCGAATTTTTCAAATGTACTTTATGAAAATAGTCGTTGCCCCCCATAAAATTTTTCGCCCCCCCTAAATTCAAATCCTGGCTCCGCCACCGATGCCATCAATTATTAACACAAATATTAAGTAGGGAATTCCTACCTTATAGCAATTACGTGTATAGCAAAGCAATGCAATCAAAAGTGTTCCTCTACGAAGTTCCCTCCTATACAATCCATAGTTATTCAATTAATATCACAATTCCCTCTTCCCCCAATCAATTTGGGTAAACAATACAATACAACAATCACAATCAAGAATACTTACCCAAATCAAAAAATCGACGGAGAAAAAGGTTGGATCTGGCACGAGATGATCAAGGTTTCTTGAGGAGTTTGATAGGAATTGAGAGTTAGGGTTAATGTTTAAGATGTAAACTGATTTTAATGAAAAATAATCCTCTTAATGACTCCTTAATCATCCGTTCGGTTAAACCCTGAAAACCGTCGTACTCAGTTGAGTACAACATGTACTCGGTCGATTACGACTTACTGGGTCGAGTACCGATATTACTCGGCTGAGTACACGAGATGAGAACACTGCTAACGACACCAGCCAACATCACTTGGTCGAGTAAGCTCTAATCGGCCGAGCCACCCCCCCCCCCCCATATACACATAAATACGGAGTATTACATAGGGAGACAACATTGCTTAAAGTGTTATGATCTAACCATAATGGTGAGGAAGCGACGTGGGAGGCAGAGGATTCTATGAGAGAGTGGTATCCGCATCTTTTTTAGCATGTATGTTTCGTTATGGGGACGTAACCTTATTCTTTAAGGGGGGTAGGAGTCGACCGCGTTATTTTTTGCAGTTATGGTGTTGTGAATTTTGTTAGATTCGTTGGTGGTAGTTGTGGTCGTTGGAGTCATGGTTAAAGGTCGTATGTTTGGTTGTTGTTGTTGTTGTTGTTGTTTTTGTTGTTGTTGTTGTTGTTGTTGTTGTGTGAGTATGGGTTGTGAAATTCGGGGACGAAGTTCGTTCTTAAGGAGTTAAGACTGTAATACATCATATTCTGACTATCTGGTAGTCGGTCGAGTATGAGGCACTCGACCAAGTGGTGTCTGTACACGGCCGAGTAGAGGTCATTCGCCCGAGTGGTTGATTGTGGCAGTTAAGCAGCCTTCTACCTAGGTGGCACTCGGCTGAGTGTTGTGGGCACTTGATCGAGTGTTTTGTGCAGTCGACCGAGTTCCCTGTTTGACGGGTTTTCAGAGCGATTTTGAATTAAGATGATTATGGAGGTATAAATGAATTTCGTCGGTTTCTAATCATTATTAAACCCTAAAAGCTTTCTTAAACTCTCTCTAAACCTCTCCTAATCATCTTAAATCATCTGAAGGCTCGGATTTTTGTAGGTAGTTCGTCGAATCACTTCCTTTGCAATGAACGTTCCGTAAGTACCTTTATATTGAATCTAGTTGATTATTATTAGGTAGATCTTATTAACCCTAGTCTGTTTTAGGGAAGGCATTAGATTTTTTATTTAACTAGATTATTAATTATTGTTGAGAGTAGACTTCGTAGAGGAATATTTTTGATTGTGATTGTTATATAGTGTCATTTTATCCTATTTTTCTGCCTTTATTTACCCTATTTTGTTTTCCTTGGACGTTCCCTAGCAGCATTTTTATATGTTTTATCTTCCGCTAGCGCTTTTCTCGCTTTTATATTGGTTTTGTAGCTAGACCGTCACTTGAGGCGGTTTCTACCTTATTTTGTGTGACCAAGAGGATGATAAGCCACACTGAGGGCCCAAAACATATCCTAGACGGTCCTACCTACCTTGGAGGTCCTACTTGGCGTGCTAAAGCCATCCCGAGTCAAGGAAAGCCGAACTGAGAAGAATGGAGATGATTTACTTAAGTCACCATAGTGAAACTTTGGTAACTAGCGTGATCAAAGTGTCCCCTATTATGTCCATTAAGTCACCATGGTGACGGTGAAGTCACTAGCGTGAGCAAAATAGGAAGTAAATGGGACCTACAGAAGTCACAGTCGTGCCTTGCATCTCAGGGTTGTGACACAGTCGAGTTCAGACCGTGACTTCCATCTCACGATCGTGACACAGTCGAGTTCAGCATTTGACGGCCGTGAGTTGCATCTCACGGTTATGACTTAGAGCACAGGGGTGAGCTTTACTTTTGCCAACCAAGTCACGCTCGTGACTTAGCATGTCACGCTCAGGACTGCACTGAGGCCCAACTACTTTCCAAAGCATATCTCTCCTCTTTTGTAAACTTATGTACCCCACCTCCCTCTTATGTAATTAGAGGGCATGAAACCCTGGACTTAGATTAGAGAGGTTAGATTAATTTAGTCATTCAATTAGTTTAATCCTTCAAATTTTTCTTTAATTAATTAAAGATCTAGTCTTGTAATCAGATTTATTGAGTTTATTTGTGATGATTGATGACAAAGTCTTCTCCTTTATTCAAGATTTCATATTTATTTATGTTAATCTCATTTCCTAATTAGTTGGTAACTCTCTTAATCACTCTCATTTACTTGATATTCCTTGTTTTATCTCATTTCTTGTTTTATTTTACTATGTCTTGTCTTAATTTCTCATCTAGTTGGTAACTCTCTTAATCACTTTCATTTTACTAATTTAGTAATTTAACGATTAATTACTAAGTTAAATTTTATTTAATTATATTAAAATAAGATATAAATTTATTAGTCAATTATCGCATAAGTGAAAAATAAACTTAATCGAATTTGATTTCATAACACAATTTCTAATAATTAACTCTCGTACATATCGAATATATGTAATGGACTAATTAACTGTATCATATACAAACAATTAGTTACTATTTGGATTTCATCCTATAGGTGTGACCGAAAGGGATCAGTTGATCACCGCCGTCATACGAAAATAACGTCAACTCTAGTCAGCCAACCGTTATTGATTTACGTTAATCAACTGACTAATCATATATATAGTCAATAAATATCCCAATTATATTCCGTAAATGAGATTTATAATGTGGCGCACTATTGTGGAGGACACCTACTCCAACATCTTTATCCCCTAGTCTTGATGAAATATGGAAAGGAAACCCTCCCTGCCCCCGCTTCATTTTTCACCTTCAACAACAGTTGAATATACATCCCATGAATGATGATCTGATAGAACAAGAATACTTGGCTCACCAAGAATTCCTAATTCTGCAAAAGGCTCAGCTGAAATATCTGAAACATAAATCTAAGGTACACTGGATTAAAGAGGGTGATAAAAACACTACATACTTTCATAACATCATCAAGGCTAGAAGGAATACACATATCATCACTCAGATTGCATATCATAAAGATAAAATTTACAAGGATGAGAAGGGCATTCAAGGAGCTTTCCTTGATTACTATCAGATGTTGCTTGGATCCACAAGCCCCAATTCTGAGGTCAACTGTGAGATTGCAAGTCAAGGAAATATTTACAATGAGAATCATAAGAACGTGCTTATGGAGAAAGTCACAAAAGATGAGATTAAGGAAACAATGTTTAAAATACCCAATGACAATGCCCGTGGGCCTGATGTATACTCCAGCAAGTTCTTTAAGGATAGCTGGGACATAGTGGGAGATGAAATATCTGACGCTATACTATATTTTTTTTAATTCGGGATCTATGTTGAAGCAACTCAATGCCACCATTGTCACTTTGATACACAAACTGGATAGACCCAAGACTGTACTTCATTACAAACCCATAGCCTGCTGTAATACCATGTATAAGTGCATTGTAAAGATCATGTGAAATAGACTAGGCAAAGTCGTCTTACCTGACATCATTTCACCTAATCAGGGTGGATTCATTCAGGGGAAAAGTATAATGGAGAATATCATAATCTATCAAGATCTCATTAGACACTATGGAAGGGGGGCAGTATCACCTAGGTGCATGTTCAAAATGGATCTCCAAAAGGCATATTATACCATTGAATGGAGCTTCCTTGGTCAAATGTTAAGTGCTCTTAACTTCCCTGACCAGTTCAAAAACTGGATTATGGAATGTGTAACTACTACTAGTTATACTTTAAACCTCAATGGAGATATGTTTGGATTTTTCAATGTGCATAGGGGTCTGAGGCAAGGGGACTCCCTCCCCCCTGCTTTTCACTATCTGCATAGAATATTTGTCCAGGCTCGTGACTTAGCATGTCACGCTCAGGACTGCACCGAGGCCCAATTACTTTCCAAAGCATGTCTCTCCTCTTTTGTAAACTTATGTAACCCACGTCCCTCTTATGTAATTAGAGGGCATGAAACCCTAGACCTAGATTAGAGAGGTTAGATTAATTTAGTCATTCAATTAGTTTAATCCTTCAAATTTTTCTTTAATTAATTAAAGATCTAGTCTTGTAATCAGAATTGTTGAGTTTATTTGTGAAGATTGATGACAAAGTCTTCTCCTTTATTCAAGATTTCATATTTATTTATGTTAATCTCATTTCCTAATTAGTTGGTAACTCTCTTAATCACTTTCATTTACTTGTTATTCCTTGTTTTATCTCATTACTTGTTTTTATTTTACTATGTCTTGTCTTAATTTCTCATCTTATTCCTCCATATTTCTCAAGTTAAGTAGTGAGTCGTGACCTTGCTAGGGTTAGTGGAAGATTATGGGTATGATTAAGGGGTAGTCGATGCTTGTTTAGTCTTATTGTTGATTAATGTTCTTATTTTTAACTTTTGCACTCCACATGTTCGAGGAAATGCTTGCTTGAAAACTTGCTTGTTTCTTCACTTGTTAAGCATGCTTATAAGATTGAAAGCGTTAAGCTATGCTAGAACTTGCTTGTTTGTTGGTAGACGAACCTAGTCTACGCGAGAGCTAGATAGTGTTGGCCTATGGTGGGTTCATTAGATCGAGAGACTCATTCCGCTTGCCAAATAAGACCAAAATCGACTTAGACTCGACTAATAGCTTCCCTAGTCACCCATATGAACCCATGGATATTGACCCCGCCTTGACTTCCATTGACCCATTGGGCTTGGTCTTCAAACCTTGATGATTCCTTGCTAGCCCACTTCAAGTTCCGGGTTTTTGGGTCTCGGGTTTTCGGGTTTGACTTTTATTGACTATCGGGATTTGACTCTCAAAATTGACTTTAAAATACTAAATACTAACATTATTACAAAAACTAAAATTAACATAAAACATAGCTAATGACCCGTAAAAAGTAGAACGAAAGACTCTAAAAATTACTACTAGACACGACAATATTTGACGTTGTCAAACCATATGAACCCAATTGACTCTAGTCTTCTTTATTTGATATTTATTCGTCTTAGATTAGTTGTATTTTCAATTCCTGCAATTATTTTATGTTTTAGTTGGTCATAACCCAATTCTATATATCGTGACACCCCTTGAGCTTAGCTTGCTTATAATTTGCATATTGAATATCCACCGTCCCTGTGGACCGATCTTGACTTTCCACCATGCAAAGTCTCAATATAAATATCGTTTGACACTTAAAAACGATGCGTGTTATATTGCATTTAATGCAGATTTCCTTAGAGGTAGGATTTCCCTACTCATTACCTTGGTATATCGATTGTTGTTGTTGATTTTGTTGTTGTTGGTTACTAAGATGATGATGATGATGGTTGATGATGATGATGTACTTGTGATTATGATTGTGATTGGTTACTAGTTCTATATTGGTGGTTCGACGAGAGACGAACCACACCCTGAATTCGCCTCTCGTGGCTCTCCTGCCACGAGGGGGACATGCACATTAATGTTCCGGGAAGTCTCGCTGCGCTGAGAGGGACTGTTGATGTCCATTGTTGTGGTATCGAATCGTAAGTAGAACAGCGTTCAGATCTGCAGTCTGACGCTGGTATGGATGACCGCTTAGGCGGGAACTCGGTCATTGGACTTTGGAGATTATACTGTTTATTGGTTACTGGTTACTAGTTACTTGTTACTTGTTACTGGTTACTGGTTACTGGTTACTGGTTACTGGTTACTGGTTACTGGTTACTGGTTACACGTTACTGGCTACTGGATACTGGCTACTCACTACTTGGTTACTTTGAGAGGATTGTTGTTGTTTGAACATGCGTTGATTGGTATATGATGGTACTGGCCTCGTTTATGTTTTCAAAAACTGTTGTGAACCATTAGGGAATGGTTAGCAACACTTTAGCCGGTATTCCGTTTGAGCATAACTTGGGGATCAGATGGGATTGACGCTGCTGGCGATTCTTTAACATCCGCTGTGTCTTAGACCTTATTTATAAGTTTTTATTTCAGACGAGTTTTGGATGTGTTGTTTTGAGACAGTATTTCATTATTTATTTGAGACGATGTAATTACTTTAAACCTTATTTAATAAATGTCGTTTTATAATGGTCTATTTGATAATTACTACCTCGGGAAACCGAGATAGTAGCACCCTTGTTTATCGAGGAAGTTCTTTGTAAGGCTCTTTGGTAGATGGGGGTGTTGCAGTCTTTTCCTCCAAGATAGGGTTTAGTTACCTCTGAATTCTAGCCGTTGTTGGACTCTATTTGTGCAGTAGTCCACATTTCTTTATCTACAACCCAAGAGCCCGACTCCCCCATATTATGGGTCCGTATGCTCACTTAATTATCCTCTTATCTTGTGACATGTAGCCCATGCCAAATAGAATAATTTTGGCCCAAAGAGTTGGTAGGGATTGGTTACACAGTGATGGTGAATACTCCATGGAAGCTGAGTACAAATGGTTGTAAATTGGTCCATGTATAGTGGACTGATATATGTGCATTTGGAGTAATATTGGTGTGCCTAAGAACTAATTTATACACTGGTTATATACAGAGGAGAGATGTAATTGAACTGGTGAATGATTGGTGTCATCTCAATATCCCGCATTGAGATAAATTTATGTGGTTGTCTAACGATAGACAACAGAGGGCCAGGGATGTTGTTACATCGATAATCTTAGCTGTGGTTCATGTGTGGTAGGCTCGGAACCACTGGAAGGTGAACCAGGAGGTGTGGAGATCTGAGGCGGTATGCCTTAGGGTAAAACAGGAGGTATAGTGTAGGGTTCTAAAGAGTTTCACATGAAATACCGGTAGAGAGTTGGCCTGGATAAAAATCTGATTGCCTACATGCTTAGTAGAGTTGTTTCCGCATTGTTGTATTGAAATTGTGATGTAGGGTTGATCATGTAATTGGTTTTCAAGTCATTAATGAAACTCTTACATTCTACCAAAAAAAATCTAATATGTTTGGTTTTAGCAATGTTTAACCTAGAGAGATGTTTAACCTAGATAGAGAAAGGTGTCGTCATCTCTAGGTCGTGCTTTACTTTGATTTCTGTGCATAATGGCTAAGAAATAGTTTGATTCAAAGTCAACCAAACATCTTAATAAATCAAATCATGCAAGTATTACGTACAAAAGTTTTAAGATCTGAGAAAGAAATACTATTACAGAAGCCTGATGTGGATGTTTCACACAAAACTAGAAATTTACATGAAATTACAGGTATTCGTCCATTCAATCTTGATATTGGATTCATTGAAGATGTAAACAAACTCTGCCTGAGAAGGATGAGGATGATATGGGGCCGTGGTATCAAAAAAGAGGGACAAAAACTATTCAAATTGAAGAGAAATCTGAGGATTCACTTCAACTTTCTGATGAGGATGTGTAAGAAGAAGTTGATTATGTAACCAGGCAGTGTATGGATTCATTGTTGGAGCAAATCCTCCATGGCAAGTCTTGGAAGGTTTCCTGAAACGAATTTGGAGTAAGTATACTATAGACAAGATTTTCTTTCTACCTAATGGCGTATTCCTAGCTAGGTTTACTACAGAAGGTATGAAGTAGGATGCCTGAATAATGGTTACTTTTTATTTGATAATAAACCATTGATCATTAAGGAATGGAAACTAGATATTGAATTAAATAAAGAGGAGGTCAAGGTGGTACCTGCTTGGATCAGGTTGATGAATCTTCCTCTAAACTTCTGGGGCAAGAGTCTTCCAAAGATAGCAGAGCTTGTGGGGAGAATAGTGAAGGCTAATACTACTGAGACTAAAACCAGGCTTGGGTTTACTCGGGTGATGATTAAATTACAACTGGGACTCTCCTTTCCTGTTAGAATCTGTTTTATGGATGAGAAACAAACAAGAATTGAGATAGAGGTTGGATATGACTGGAAACCTACTATATGTGATGCAAAATGATAGGGCATGAACAAGCTTTCTGCAGGAATTCCAACTCTAAGACTTTGAAGAAACCTCATAAAGTTTGGAGCCTAGAAAAAAACCTAGGCTGTTTTGAAGCCTGCTCTAGCTTTGGAAAAATCCGCAAATGAAGAAAACAAAACAGAGAACAAGGATGTAGATAGTACACCCCCTCCTTCAAAAACTGTGGGCAGGACATTAACCATTTCCCCTGGAACACCAACAAGACAAAGACATGAAAATATGAGCAACGTCACTCAGATACCACCAACTTATATGGAAGCTCTTAGTGGACTCAGCTCCTCTAAGGAAGGTATAGGGGTTTATGAAGTCCTTCTGAATGGTATTAATCCTTTAAATATTGATCCCCAACGAATATAGGGTTTTGGAATGTTTAGGGGATGAATAGGGAGGAGAATCAACATGATGTTAACAAGTTTCTTAATTCGAATAATGTAGGGTTGTTTGGTTTGGTGGAAAACAAAATCAAGCCAACTATTATGATATCCATTTTCTGGAATATGACGCACAGTATGTGCATATGTGGGTTAATGACCACATCAATGATACTCAATACCATTTCTCTATTGTTTATGCTTTTAATGGTTTGAATGAAAGAACTTTGTTTGGCCAAACCTTAGTTGGATCTCTAAATCTACTACAAGTCCTTGGGAAATTGGGGGGGGGGGGGGGGGGGGGGGGGGGGGCGGCATTAATTGTGTTCTGAATACTGATGAGCATTTGTGGGTAAGGTCACTTGTGCTACTACTGAGCCTTTTCAGGAGTGTCTGGAGGATTGTAATTTGATGGATATGCAGGCAATTGGGGCGTTTTACACTTGGAATAACAAACCCCTAGCCACCAAGGTCTATAGCAGGATTGACAGATTCTTAGTCAATCCTGACTAAATGAATCAATTTATTTCTCTTTCTGCCAACTTCTTACCTGGAGATTACTTTGATCATTGTCCTTGTGTGCTGAGTAAGAATGAAAGGAGTAACCAAAGAAACAAACCTTTTAAGTATTTCAATATGTAAAGTAATGCCCCTCTTTCCTTCCTTTTGTGACTAAGGTCTGGTCACATAGGGAGGTGGGGACTAAAATGTTCAAGGTGATCACGAAACTCAAGTTGCTCAAGCCATAACTAAAAAATATTAACATGGACCATTTCTCTAATGTAGAAAACAAAACTTACCTGGCACATACTAAGCTTCTTTGGAACACCAACTTAGGGGTCAATGGTGTTTTGCAAAGACTCAAGATTCACACAAAAAACACAAGGATTGTTATGAGAATTATAACAATAAAACATATGGAACAGGGTTATTTTTGTGGGATAAGTTTTTTCTGAATTATGTAACAAATAAATAAAAGATAGGAATGGAAGACTAATCTCAAGAGCAGCACAGAGACTAGACTAACTGTTGTCCAGAACTTGTTCTTAGGCAAGCCAAGCACAGACTAAGAACATGAACTGCAATGCTAACCTAGATAAACTATGCTAAGCAAGGCACAAGCACTATTTATCAAAGGCTAACCAAGTAATCAAGCCAAGCACAGATTACTTAAAAGAGGATTCAACTAAGCCAAGCAGAAGTTGAAAAGTAGAGAACAAATCTCATGTATTTTCATCTATGAAAAGTCTGCATATTACAAAAGCACAAGGTCTCTTTATATAGGCAATACAATTTGATCTCAACCCTTGAATACAATTACATCTAAGGGCTCATAAAGGCCTTACATAATAGATTAAACTAACAGCAAAGTCTTATAGTAAGACGAGGGAATACAGACTGGAAAAGCATTCCTGACATCCAGCTTTAGTTAAGCAAACGTAGTCTTGTTTGTTTCCTGAAAAAGAAAAGATTGAGTCAGGCTTCTGAGGATTGTTTGGCTCCTTTTTGCTACCACATGATGTTCACATATTTAGGAATATTTAGGGATCAGTTGGTAGCCTTGGACGTGCCATTCAAAGCACTTGAACATATAGAAATAACCTTGATGAACACAGGAGATAATATAGGCTTTCAAGAGCATTCCTGAAATCAGCCATGTCTTGCAGATAGCATAACTTCCTGCTCATGATGATTTTCAAGGCTCGTGATATTTCATTATAAAGCTATAGATGATAGATTTCATTTCCAAAAAGAATCAGCTTCAAATATTGTCTGGAGCTTTAGTTATGAACCCTTGTGTGAGTTCAGGTCAGGACTGGATATTCAGTATCTTCCTGTGCATCAGCAGGAACTTTGGAAGATCATATCTCATAGCTCAGGTTTCTTAAAAATGGCCATGATAATTCAAATGAAATATAATGGTGTTAGCTTTCACCTCCAAAATTAATCAACGTTAAACATCCAGTAAAACTTGAGTTATTCACGTTTTAATGCTGACAGGTCATTTAAGAAAAACAGCATTGCATTATGCGTGACAGTCTTTGAAGCTCGATTGTCATAAATTTACTCGTTGAATCTTGTTGATTCCAAATCCATATGAAAGAGGACATATTCAATATTTTATCCATATGAAGAACACAAATGTTAACCAAGTAAAACTCGAGATATGAGCAATTGAACTCAGGCCTGAATTGCTGAACTATTGAAGGATTTCAAATTAGCACTTTGTAGAGTTTTGCTCCTAAATTGCATCCAATGGTGATGACTGTTTGATTTATCTTTATCCCCTAGTCTTGATGAAATATGTAAAGGAAACACCCCTGCCCCCTGCTTCAACTCTCCCCAAGTTCAAAAAACTTTGACCTCAAATTTAGAATGAAGAAAATCACTTATAATTTACATAGGCCACCACTAAAAAATAAGTTCATTCTTCTTATTGAAAGCAATTATAATCTACTCTTAGATACTGCATCTGTCTATAGCTTCAGAAGATTCAAGAGGTGAGTTCATCTTGAATACTACTTCAAGAGGTGTGTTCTTGTGATTCCTACCTGGATCATAGATGAGGATGACATAGCTGATTTTTGGAGTCACCATGATCCCAAGTTCAGATTGCTCCTTGAAAAACTTGTTATTTTCCCTTCCAAGATCAGTTAACATGGCAGCCTGTCTTGGTATCATTGAAGCATCACCCTTAATTTTAGTAATAAGAATTGGAAACTTCAGAATTAGGCCTGAAATTTGTGCACTAATAAAAGGCTCTTGGCTTCCACTTGTGCCCATTCCGGTGTTCCTCTTAATTGACTTTATGTACCATTCTTCTAAGGGCCAACGTGGTTTCAATTTTATCTTAACAACACCACTATGACATGCTAAGGCCTTCATCGTATAAGCTCTCAATCTCGAATTAGAATGACAATTAACACTATCATAGCAGAATGATGCAATTAAGGGGTTGCTACTGTTTTGGGGTACCAATCGTTCCATATATATCATCAAATGAGCTAAAACTCGATCACTATCATGTAGGAAACGTTTCCTCGATGTCCCTAGTAATCTTAACAAATTCTCATAAGAATTATGAATACCATGAACCCAACAAAACTGAAATTTCAGAACTGGAGAGTAAGGACTAAGCTTATCCATTTCCCAATTTCTCACTTCTAATATATTTGAAAGTGCGCCCAAATGTACAAGACTAGCTTGTAATCTCATCAACATGTAAAAATGGAAGTGTGGAGTTGAAATAGCACAGGTTATACCTCTCATGACGTAGATTTTGAAGTATAACTTAGGGGTGGTGCAGAAGGTCAGAGTTTGAGCATTTGAGCATTTGACAAATCAAGAACACCCTCTTGATACATCCCCACCTGAATTCCTACATATTTGACTCTAAAAGGAACTCAAGAACTGATCCATCTTAAGGCTTATATGTTGCTGCAACCTTGAGTATGTGGACAGCTCTAAAGGACTCAAAGTAGCAACTTGGTCCTGGCTAATACCATGAAGCAGGTTAAGGGTTGTACAGGCTTGCTCTTCCTTTTGTTTGGCATCCTCAAATGTGGAGTTGAGTGCTTTTTTAATCTCTAAACATTAGCTTAAACAGTACATGAGTCATTGGTTTCATCATAAGCACCCATGACTCTTGGCTCAAGGCATTTTGATTTAGGACAAACAATAACATCCTCTTGGTCTAGACCCTTCTCCTTTCCAACTGTTTTCATGACTTCTAGGCTGCCACTTTTAGTTAAGCATACAGAATTTTCATGTCTTGCTAAGCTATTCTCCACACACAAAGCAAACTCAAGCATTTCACTATAGGAATACATCATTTCTAAATCGATTCTGTTAGCAATTTCAGATTTCAAACCATGGTAAAATCTAACTCCCTTTTGGACAGAATCAACTCTTTTGTAACACACAAAGTGTAGCTCTTCAAACAACCTAGCATATTCATGAACACTCAAGGCATTTTGTTTAAGGTTCTTAAGTTCAGTTCACAAATCACTCATGATAGAACAAGGAAGATATTTTGACCACATTTATGAGTGAAGCTTGTAACAAGACTGTATCTTACCCTACCTAACCATTTTCCTTGAAATATTAAGACCATTATACCATAACAAAGCAAATTCCCTGAAACAACACACAACCTGGTCACATTTCAATGAATCGGAAAAATAGTGGTTCTAAAATAAACTTTCAACCTTATATAACCAAGAAAAAAATGTCCTACCATTTCTACCATCAAACATAGGAAGTAATGGTGTTTTACCTCTACCTTCATGGATATGAGAGAACTTACATAACTCATGGAGTAGGGTGTGTTCTACTTGGCCTAAGCCGGGTGGTTTTGGTTCGCTTGGAACCCCATGACTGCTGGTTGCTTCCCCTGTAGACACATTGTGATACACAGGTTCGTGATCCTTTGTGGGCCGTGGGGCGCGTGGAACCACGGACGGAGAAACGAGGAACAAGCATAGAAATACGCATTTGTGGAGTCGCCACTAACTTTTGTGGGAAGTTGGAAGCGTTCGAATACTTTATGCCATGTCAAGACAAAAAGTAATGACATGAACACTAAGAACTCGTTACCCTTATCATTTAAAGTCTAGAGTGACTCTCGTGGATGCCAATGAACACGGATGTTCACAAAGATCTGGAGTAAGGGGTGAGGGTACGTATTTGGAAGTTCTTTAATCGAACACATAATCCCGCCCGCCTTGATAGCAGCCTGTACTAATAATTAGAGAAACTCTTCTGTACTCGATATGTTGTCAGTTATATGCATGCAATGCAACATCCACGTTTTAATCCTAACATGTGAATTAAGACTATGTCGGTGAACATGTAATTTAACATTCAATTAGATCGAGGTAGGAATTAGAATTGATTGCATGTGAAAGGCAAGTAAATCATACAATACAATGATTAAATAAAGTTATAAGAGAAATATTACAACTGATTACAACGGATCTCGGGATCCATGTCGGAAATATACCCAAAAGAAAGGTTTAAAGAAAATAATTAGAATTAGAAAATATGAAGACGGATTAAGAGCGTTATTAGGATTAAAAGTCGATTAATTAAGCAATTAAGACTACGTCGCAGCGAATCAGAAAGTTTAGAGGCAGAATCCAACCCAGAACAGGCGCACCACTTTGTGCGTCTGTTCTTGAAATGGGTTCTGGATGTGAAACCAGAATCGCAATCAGTTAGTATTCGTTTTTGTATTTACGGTTGATTATTGATCTACAAGTCGAGTTAAAGTGATTTAAGTCATATTAATTATGCTCACTATAACAAAGACGAATCCTAGAGATTTGATATGGACGATCTAACCTCTAAAGACACAATTTGATTTAAAAGATGACAAAGTCCCACTAATATTGATTATTAGGGATCTAAGACGAACTATAAAATGTGGTTTAAGTAAAACTAATAAGAAGGTTTTGAAAAGGTTTGGCATAAATCCGACATGAATCTTACATGAATAAAATACTAATAAAATACAAAAGATAGGTTTAAACACCCTCAGACTTACATGTTGATAAAACGAGATTAACTAAGTTGCGTTTTAGCGATAGCTTGACTCAAAAGTAATGAAAGTGCCCTCGTAAGAGGATCGAAAATCGATTAGTTAAATTGATTATGTGTAATGGTCAAATTGGTAGGTCAATGCAAAAACGTGACGGGAACCCAGAAGGATCTGAGCTTACATGGTCGATTGATCAAGCACGTAGATGTCCAAATGTTTAGAACAAGGTCTAGAATGCAAAGAGAGAAAAAAGATGGGGCGGAACACTCACGTGTCTTGAAAGTGAGCACGAACCTCTCCTTTTATAAGGAGAAATCCGAAGAGTTTTGGAATGACTCGAACACAGAAAGAAATCTAGAAAATATTCCGGAAACAGGCAAAACGAGTAGGGGAAGAGGCGCAGCAAGCACTGCGACTCTTGGAAGAGGCGCAGTACGCGCTGCGTCATTTCCCAAGCAATTTCCTACTTTGAAAGAAAGTTTTCTGCATTTCTTATATGCAATTGCGGTAGATTTCGAATTCTTTCTAAATAAAATACGGATATACTTTACCAAGAAAGATAAGTTTTGAAATATTAAAATATCCGGAATATTCTCGAGCGTTCAGACTCGGTTATAAAAGAAAGTTTATAGAAAATGAAGCGGTTTTTTACCCGGACTCCAAATAAAATCTAATGACTGTTAAAACGACCGTATCGGCACGTAGATGACGACTAAGGGGTAGACACAAGTGTTTAAGCTATCACCTGACGATAAACTTATGAACTGTCATAAATTGTTTCCCATACCAAACATGCGGCCCAATCATCACTAGGTGGTTGGCGGAAGGTGTAGATTCGAGGTATCTACAGAGCCCCCACTTTGACTGAGGCTTGGACAAGGCAATAGTCAAACTATAGCCATCACGTCAATCGAAGTTTACAACCTGGCGACTATGGCGACGCGAGGCGGTTTAAGGGGTTTGAATGTCGTCGAGTATATTTTAAAGTCTGTCGACTGTCGGGGAGGGTCGTTTAAAGTCTGTTAGATTAAGTACAAAAACTCGCCAGCCTTAAGAAGGAGTCATACCTAAGGCATCTTTTTAATTTGAATGATGTTGTTTTGTGAGGCTCAGTAGCCGTCTAAAAGGCATACGTGAAGAGGCTCGCCAACCGTCAGAAAGGCATATGTAATGAAGCTCGCCACCCGCTAGGGATAAGGCGCGTAATGAGGCTTGCCAGCCGCTTGGGATAATATCATACGTGGGATTGGGCTGGTGTCTGTCTTCAAGTGAACTCTCGTTGGGGAAACATATGTCGAAACTTGATATATGGGAGATAATGTCTGGATCGAATCATTCCGAGAATCTGCTTGGTAAAATCTTGATGATAAAATATGGGCCCACGGATTGTATGTCCAAAAAAATGGGTCCCTGCTGGGATGATGTGACGGTTGGAAGCTTGTCGAAGCAAGGGTCTTGAAAAAGAACCAAATTATGAAAAATAGAAGTCGGAGAAAAGGAGCATAAGACTTGGGCCTACAAGTAAGGAACTTGTAACCAACTTTCAAATTTAGGCGAAGTATTGCTGGGGAAAGGGCGCAGCAAGAGCTGCGACCTTTTGAAGAGGCGCAGCTATTGGTGCGTTCCTTCCCGAGCTTCTCCCTGTCTGATAAAAACGCGATCAGAAGAAGGCTTCATTATTCATTCAAAAAAATAAAAACTCGAACAACTCTCTCAAAACTCAACCAAACTTGCGGAAATCTTGATCAAATTACTCCATAAGTTATGAAAAATCATGGTATGCATTCCAATCTCGCTTTAATTGCTTATATTTTATTGATTTTGATTTTAAAATTAGGTTTTCCGTACCCAAATAACTCGAAAATTAGGGATTCTTGCTCCATTTGATTTGTATGATAGAAATTGACACCAAGAATGAACAATTGGCCTTGTTACGAACATAGCCATGTACTTGTTTTTTCGTTTTCGTCGAGTTTTGAACATATGAGACGGGTACTCACTGACTCGAAAACCGCTTCGAAAACCCCCTTAGGGTAGCTCATTTTGGATGAAACTTGGTGTTTTGGAACCCTTGTATAATGGGTAACCTTGTTGTAGCATTAGATTTTCAGTTTGGGACGGTTTATGCATGACGCTTTTCTAGGGCATAACCGATATTATAGCGAAATGCTGTCGAATATTCGAATCAAACCCATAATTAGGCTTTGAATTTAGACTTGATTTGACCCCTATACTACATGTGTAGTCGGGTTTTCGAAAGAATGGTCAAAAGATGACCAGAAAACATCCTTGAGAGGCTGAAAATTACTTGAAATTATTTGAAATGTGCTTGACATTGTTTGAAACCGCTGAGGATTTTGCAGGTGACATTCCTTCTACGTCAGGGAGAGTTCCCATGGACAGACCCTGAGCTTTCTTCTTCCCCTGTGTGAGAAGATATACCAGCAAAGGTGGTGCAGGAGATCAAGGCGGCTGAGGATAAGGTTCCGAGGAGGATTACCACGGGACGAGGTGGACACCACTTGGCGGGCGCACCTGAGTGGGCAGAGAAATGCGATGGTAGACATCTTAATTGGGCAGAAGAGAGCCACCTGTCTTACAGGACAACACGGAGCATGGCCTGGTAAGCCTTTGTGTTTATTTTCCTTTCATCTTTGATTGCCACTTCTTTTATTATAACATGCTAAATGACTTTCTTGATTTGAATTGCAAGAAGCCGGGAACATGAGGTCCTTTTCTGGCTACACGACCATGATGGAGGCGTATGAGAAGCTGACTGAGCAAAAGAAGGCCCTCATTGGAGGAGGAGTATTCGAAGAGTTGGTTCGTGCTTATAGGTCGATCAGTGGAATGAAGATTCAGGCTAACCTCTGCCTGATTCATGCCTTCTTGGATCCTTACTGGGATACGACTTTTCGACCTTCCATATGCCTTTTGGGGAGGTCGGAGTCAACTTGGAGGATTACGGCATGATTTATGGTTTGTCGTGTGGAGAGGAGATCTTGGAGTGGACGTCAGTGGCCATGAGGGTTGACTCGGAGGAGGCGAGACAGCTGATTTGTTGGAACATGCCGGTAGGGGCGGTGCTCTACTTGGGTTGGTGCTGAGCTATTACGTTAGAGGCTACTTTGCGGGTAGGACTCCGATAAAAGTGAGGATAGCTGGAGAGATGGTGGCTCCTCTTCCTTTTACTGGTGAACAGAGGGCTCGGCTCTGGTTGTGGTGGTTCTTGTCTTCGATTTACTTCGGAGACAAGGGAGAGAGGCTATCACCGAAGCTTCTTCCTTTCCTTTCTGACCGGAGTAGCCTAGGTTCCTGGGACTAGGTTACTCCCAGCTTTGCGGTTCTCACTCGCTACGTTAGGGTAATGGTTAGGCCGGAGTTGATGGAGAAGGGGACTTCTCCTGCTACGGTCGGTCCTGGACTCTTGTTGGAGGTATGAACCTTCTTTTGAACCTTATTGAAAGATCAATAATCTTGCTGTTCTTGAAAGCTCAATATTTGATTTTGACATTGATACCGTTGTTACCCTTTTACAGGCGTGGGTGTACTCCTACTTTTTGGGCTTCGCGCCCAAGAGGACGTAGCCTGAGCCAAAGGCGTACCCAGTTGTGAGGGACTGGGTGGTGTGTCATAAGAAGAGCCAAATTTCTTTATATGACGTCTACAGGAGGGGCGTGAATGCCCTGCAGGTGAAGTACGTAGGTACCTCCGACTGCTTTCTTTTGTGTCTTTCATTTTGGAGAAAGATCATAAGGAATGATCCTTTGTCTTATCATCATCTATAACTAGATCATATGAATGACCCCTTCCTTTCTGATACGGCTGTCGCAACCCTATCAAAGATAAAACCTAACGGTCTCAATAAAATGCAGTAGAGGCAGTCGGGTATCGAATCCACAGGGAGAGGGAATCCTATAACTTGCTAAATCTGTCAAAGTAACGAAATTGGGGGGTTTGTTTAATTGATTTTATAACACTACAAGAGAAAAAGGGAAGAGAAATGAAGAGCGAAATAACAGAAAGAAGAAGAACTAGGATCGTCGGTTCCCCATGGCATCTAGGGTCAGGATAGAAATCAAAGTAAAATCTAAACAGGTTTGCGGGTAGTGAAAAGGTCCTTTCGGTCCGCTATTCGCCCTACGATATACTAACTTAGCTCTCGCCCTAATTAGCATAATCCCAAAGTTCATCACTGATCTGTCCTTTCCCAATCTCTCGATCTAGGTCAAGGGGGTATCAAGTCAGTCAATTGAATGCGTCGACTCAAACAATTAAGAGCTATTAAATGCGATGATTGCTTCCAAACCTAATCTAAAGACTACTAATCAATTCATCTTACCTAAGCCACGGTTCCCCTAAATCCTAGCAAAGAAATTAGCTACCCATAATAGAGAGAAGAACAACAACAATAAAAAATAAGGAACAAAAAGACATAGAGAAAATAACTAATTGAATTCCCGAACAAAAATACCCGAATTTGAAAGAAGAAGAAAGTCAGAGGAAGTCCTCAAATTCAGATCCAAAATAAAAGACTAAGATAAAGTATAGGGTAAGAAATTGTTTCTTTAGTCTAAAGTCTAGAGTCCCCCTATTTTCCTTCTTTCCATTCTTCTCGTTTTTCACCCTTAAGTAAAAATAAAATACCAAATTACAAGGCGTCCATTGCATAACACAGTATCTCGCGAAGCCCATCAGCTTGTAACCACTCGATCGAGCAACCTTTGTTGTCAAAAGCACTCGATCGAGTAACATATGAGACAGGAACACTCGATCGAGTAACCATAGTGGTCGATCGAGTAAACATCCAAGGCCAGCAGCTCGATCGAGCAGAACAACGCTCGATCGAGGTCTTCTAATTAATAAAGTGGTCGATCGAAGGCTCTTACACCACGAACGAGTGTTTTGCTCGTGGATTTCGTTCTTCCATTCCTTCACACGACTTCATGCATCCCGAGACACCAAGATTCCTTTCCGACTCACTTATGCATGCTTGAGGAGCTACAAAATAGCTAGTTTCCCGTCATTCTGGTTTATATCTGCAGATATTACAAAACAAACCAAAGTAGACTATTCGGGGGACATTTGTAGTAAAACACTACTAAATAAGCATGGAAATGCGTGCAAATATGGACTAAAAAGTCTATATAAAATACACGCATCAAACTTCCCCAAACCAAACCTTTGCTTGTCCTCAAGTAGAAAGGATGCGAACAAATGAATGGAACAAATAAACTCCGAACTACCGCAAATCGCCTGCTTGAACCAATTTAATGCAACAGTCAAACTCAGCAATGATATCAAATGCACACGAACTGAACCGTCGACCTTGCCGGACCATCAATGTCGAACTCTCACGGGTCACTCTTCTCTCAGCAAAGCAAAGGGTAAGCAAGTTATGTACAAGAGAGAGTAGGAGAAAATAGTCGCTCACCTAACTACGATCGTCGCGTTCATGCAATGCCAACTAACATGATAAAAGATTCAGTTACCGTACACACGCACAACCACCATTCAAGGACTATCACACACCGAATACTCGCAATATTTGGATAAGTGAGGTTATGGGTATGAAGGGGCAAAACAATAATGGAATAGAGGAAGTAAAGCGTCAAGCTAGCTACCTGATCATAATCAAATGACAGAATCCGTCTTCTTATCTTATAATGAAGTACACGGCCATGATTCGGCCGACAGCTCACTAGAACCAAAAGGATGGAGCGGAAACGAAACTGGTTAGCTTATTCAGCTCTTACTGAATCCTATATGATATGAATAAAGCATGGGAAAAGAGACCGTTTTCTTTTTCTTTTCTTTATTATTTTTTCTCTTTTTTTTTCTTTTTTAAAAATATTCAGCTAACATTTCCACGGAAACAATTTCAACTTCGATTCCCAAATTCTTCAGATACCAACTCCGTGGCAGGGATGCAAACCAAACTGATAAAATGAAATAAATACCTCAACAACCAACACTAGACTAGCTCGACGCAAGGTAGGCTAAATTTAGGATGTAGATTGTGGGTCAACTGGCAGTTTTGGCTGAATGTGGAGTTAAATGGGTAATGAGAAAAAGGGAAATTGCAAGCATTTTCCAAACAGGTGATACCGACCGCGAACCCGTACGTACAGGCAATAAGAATCAAATTTCATATACATGCAATGCGATGACACGAGGGAGTAACTACTCCCAATCCTATATGAACTGGTCATAGGTGTCACCAGTTTAAGAGCTCTAATCCTCAGAATATGTAAGTAGGTTGCCAACATGTCAAGTCAAGTCTATTCGTTCAGCATCGATTAACAGCAAATGACCATGCAAGAGATATTAACTGTGCAAGGCTTAAGTCGAGACTAGATGAAGTGTAGGAGAGAATTGTTCTGACTCGACTAAAATGCAAAAATAAACATGAAATTTTTTTGAAATTTTTGGAATTTTATGAGTGATTAACAATGCATACGAAAATGCAGAAAAAGTGAAATGCAGACACGATATGGATGCAAAACCTCCCCAAACCAAACCGTACAATGTCCCCATTGTACAAAGTAAAGGAAAAGAATTGCAAACTAGAGAGAGTCGGAAACCTACAGAAATGCGCGTATAATCGACTTCCCCAAACCAGACCGAAAAGGAGGTGCTCCAGGGACTCGATCGAGTGGAAAATAGCTCGATCGAGAGGTGCCATCGCAGGAGTACTCGATCGAGTAACCAGAGTGCTCGATCGAGCGGAAATGCTACTCGATCGAACTGAAATGTCAGAGCAAGTAACACCACACCTGCGAGAAGCAAGAAAGGGCGCAATTGAATTGTTTGATCAGTAAAACAGAAATAAACTACTAAAAAGTTATGAATACAGTACAACAAAACAATAATAGATCGGGTTACCTCCCGATAAGCGCAGGTTTATAAGGTCCCGCACGACCCTTGAGCTTCAATCATCAAGCTCCTCGTCTCCGTCGAAAAAGAGCACTTCAACGCGACCCACGACACTGTCAGCTCCATAGTAATGTTTCACATGATGCCCGTTAACCTTAAACCGGTTACCCTCGGAGTCTTCTATCTCAACGGATCCAAACTGAGTGACAACAGTTACTGTGTACGGACCGCTCCACCTGGATTTCAGCTTACCAGGAAATAAACGTAGTCGGGCATTGAATAGCAACACCTTCTGCCCGACTTGGAACTCACGAGGTATGATTATCTTGTCGTGCCAACGTTTGGTCTTTTCTTTGTAAATACGCGAGCTATCATAGGCATTCAGACGGAATTCCTCTAGTGCATCTAGCTGCAACAAACGTTTCTCACCACACAAGTTAGCATAATAATTAAGTTGGCGGACTGCCCACCAGGCTTTATGTTCTAGCTCAGCAGGTAAATGACAGGACTTTCCATACACTAATCGATACGGTAAGGCACCGATAGGTGTCTTAAATGCGGTCCTGTAGGCTTATAATGTGTCATCCAGTTTCGCACTCCAAACCTTCCGTGATTTAGACACGACCTTACTTAAAATCTCCTTTAGTTCCCTATTAGAGACTTCAACCTGCCCACTAGTCTGAGGATGATAACCCAAACCCCAACGATGTTTCACGCCATATTTAGACATTAAGGTCGTTAGCTGCTGGTCCCTAAAATGCATACCCCTATCACTAATGACAACCATAGGAACGCCAAAACGGGGGAAAATGGTCTTACGAAACAGCTTAATCACGGTCTTGGCATCACAGTTGGGAGTAGCAATCGCTTCTACCCATTTAGACACATAATCTACAGCTACCAGAATATACCTGTTACCAAGACTCAACGGGAATGGTCCTTGATAATCAATGCCCCAGACATCGAAAATCCCGACCTCCAAAATGTCGTTTTGGGGCATCTCATGTCTCTTTGATATGTTTCCAGTCCGCTGGCAAGCATCACAGCTAGCAACAAAAACTTTAGTGTCAGCAAAGAGAGTCGGCCAATAGAAACCAGACTGTAATACCTTAGCCACGGTGCGCGATGGACCGTGGTGACCTCCACAAGGGGAAGAATGGCAGCCTTCTAGGATGGCTATGATCTCCCACTGTGGAACACACCGTCGGAAACGTCCGTCTGTGCATGACTTAAAAAAGTATGGATCATCCCAGAAATAATCCCGCACATCATGTAGAAATTTCTTCCGCTGCTGATATGACATATCAGGTGGCAGCTTCTGGCTGACAATGTGATTGGCATAATCTGCAAACCAAGGTTCAACACCATCTTTAGATTTTATAGAATAGACAGTGCATAAAGTATCATCAGCAAACGAATCATTAATGGGAAAGAATCCTCTCCCTCTTGTCGCGTTAAACGCGAAAGATGATCTGCTACAACATTCTCAGCGCCTTTCTTGTCCCTGATTTCCAGATCAAATTCCTGGAGAAGGAATATCCACCTCAGCAATCTGGGTTTAGCTTCCTTCTTATTCAGAAGGTGTTTTAGTGCTGCATGATCTGTAAAAACAATAACTTTAGAACCCTACAGATATGATCTAAATTTATCAAGCGCATAAACTACAGCTAAAAGCTTCTTCTCAGTGGTAGCATATTTCACTTGAGCCTCATCAAGAGTTCGGCTCGCATAGTAAATAACATTCAAAGCTTTGTCTTTCCGCTTGCCGAGCACCGCTCCTACTGCGTAATCGCTCGCATCGCACATAATCTCAAACGGCAGCGTCCAATCAGGAGGCTGAATGATGGGTGCAAAGACCAAAGCCTCGGTCATCACAACCTCCTCCATCTTCGGGTTCAGCTTCCGCTGACCCTGTCTGCAAGGTTTGTAACCTTCTTCCAGCTCAATCCTATGCATACAGACATCAAGGCTAATGCCCTTGATGTCATCCAGTGAATAACCCATCGCTTTCCTGTTCCTCTTGAGTACAGCCAACAAAGCGGTTAGCTGTTCCTCATTCAGTTTAGAACTGACAATAACTGGAAATTGCTCAGTATTATCAAGAAAAGCATATTTAAGGTGAGTTGGAAGAGGCTTACGCTTGGGAACTTTTACCTCGACGGAACACAAGGCATGACATAGGTGTCCCAGCTGTTCTTCCTCCGCGTCAGTCAATTCTACCTCATCGGCAGTAGCTCTTAGCAATTTCAGCACATCGTTATCGTTATCAAAATAATCTGCACATATATCTAACAATGTCAAAGATTTCAACGGATCCTTTATCAAGGAATCCGGCCAGAACTCATAAGTGAACTCATCAATGATATCAACAGAAAAGCAGGCATCCTCTATCATTGGTCTAGATAAAGTGTCAGGTAAACTGAACGAAACTGTATCATCCCCAACGGCTAGAGTTAAACGCCCGAGTTTCACATCTATAATGGCCCCAGCAGTACACAAAAATGGCCGACCCAAAATAATTTGGGTACGGGTATCCTCAGCAATGTCTAAGACTATGAAGTCAACAGGAATAAAAAACTTGCCCACCTTAATGGCCACGTGTTCTACGACACCTAAGGGTCTCCTAACATATCTATCAGCCATCTGCAGGGTGATATTGGTTGTCTTCAGACAACCCATGTTAAGCTTAGGACAGATAGAATAAGGCATGACACTTACACTAGCTCCAAGATCACATAATGCCTTATCTATCACAACATCTTCTATAGCACAAGTAATAGAGAAACTACCCGGATCCTTTAATTTAGAGGGAGACTTATTCAGAATTAAACTACTAGACTCTTCCATAAAAGCGACAGTAGCGAAATCCTCAAGTGCCTTCTTACGCGTAACAATGTCTTTCATAAATTTGGCGTAAGGGGGTACTTGAGTGATTAGCTCGGCAAAAGGCACATTTACCTGAATGTTTTTAATCATGTCTACAAATTTGCTGAACTGTTTCTCCGTCTTTGAATCACGCAAACGACCTGGGTATGGGACTCTGACCACCGGAAGCGGGTCCCCAATTTTCTCTTTACTCGGTACCTTCGCCGCAGGGGAAGGTACTTCATCGCACACAATCTCAATTTGCGTGTCGGGTGTCTGACATTCACTCGATCGAGACTTCTGTGCACCCGATCGAGTGATTCCTTTCTCATCATCCTTCGATCGAGGGGATGGGCTACTCGATCGAAGATCTTCTAATACCACCATACTCGATCAAGGAGGTATACTACTCGATCGAGGTATTTCTTCAGCAGGACTACTCGATCGAGTGATGGGTTAACTCGATCGATCAGTTTCCTTAACAAAATGCTTCGATCGAGCGTCGTTCTCAGTCGATCGATCACTTCTCTTCAAATTGATCGGTTATGTCGCGGTCCCGATACAAAAATAATTACCCGCACTTAGGCTAACAACATAAGGAATGTAATTAGGGAAGTAGGGTGTCGATCCTCAGGGAGTACGTGTTAACTATGAATTGCTATGGATTGATTTTCATTTAAGTTAGAGTCATTTGAGGTGGTTGTATAAGCTATTAACATTTAATAAAATGACAAGTATGTAAATGACGATATGTAAATGACAAATATGTATATTGCAGAATGTAAAACTCAAAACAGAAGACTTACCCGATCGGATTGTCACGTACCCGATCGGAGAAGTATTCTGATCCAAGTGACAGTATTTAAAATCTAACTAAAGCGATATTTAAATGACAATATTGAAAGGCTATCTAACTAAACTAATAAACTAGATAATAATAATAATAAAGTAAACTATCTAAGAAGGGAAATAGAAAGACGATAAAGTAAACTAACTAGATAACAATAAAATAAACTATCTAAAACGGTAAAATAAACTAACTAATCAAATCGAAATAGTGAAAGAGAAATACATGTAAAACTAATTAAAAGTTTCATTGATACCAACATTAGAATTACTATGATTGTCTAGGCCTTGTAGCGGTATATTACTTTCGGATTTGTACCGACCTTTTAGTGGGTCCTAACGTCCTCTCAGCATGGTTAAGTTACTAAACCCCTATTGGCAGTCCTAATTCCCATCCCAACTCTCGTTATAAATATAGAAATTGACTAATACAAACAATTGTTTATGGCCACTAAACATAGTTATAGAATTTGACACAACCAAAGGAAGAAACAAGTAGATGGTTCAAATGGTATCTACTCTTCTTTTAATTCATTTAACTCGTAAACTATTTCAATATTACAACTCTATTTATTTTATTTACACAATGTTAATCTTACAATATTATATCTAATTTATATGATCATGTGATTAAGTAAATTAATAAGAAAAAGATGTATGAAATTAAACTATGAAATATAAATACTAAAGTGATTATGGTGATTATATTAATAATGATTCTAATGACAATTTTTAGGATTATATGATTCGGTAAAATGTAATGTGACATGATAAACAATATTTTGGTTTTAACTAGATTAATTTTAGATTGATTTCCTAACAACAACAATATGAAAACAATACTAATTAAATTAAAGTTCATGACGAAAATTGCATAGTAAAAGATAGAGAATTACCGAGTTTGGAATATGAATATATAAGAACGAAAGTAAAGAACAAATATCCAATAACAAAAGCTATGAAAACACTAGAGAAACACTAAGAAATAAACTATATTCTAAACTTGTAAGAAAGAAATAAACTATGAAATGTGTTATTGTATGAAAGTATGCTAAAAGATAAAAAGATGATAAGAGATAAGTATATGATGATAAGATATGGGATGATAATTGTGTGTGATGATCATTGGCTTTTATAGGACTGCATGGCTGCTGATCCCTCGTCCAATTCATACCCTAGTCAAAGCATTAAATCACCCATTTAAGCTCGGTTGAAGAAGAGCTAAGTAACGTCCAATTGCAGAAATACCCGATCGGGTAAATGGTAATCCGATCGGGTAAGTGTGCAGGATGGATTCTTCCGTCCTTTCATCTTAGGCACGGAATCCTATGCCTTGGTCTTGGTCAACGCAATACAGACTTGGGCTTGGGCTGATCTTCTTTTGACTTGGGTTGATGTTTCCTTTTGAAGTTCAAAGCCAAAAAATAAGACACGGTTGCTCTAAGAATGAGAACATACCCGTAATTATCTCCGGATGAGCATCGGCTTTGGCTCGGCTCATAACAAAGATAGAACCCTTAGGTTTGGCAATTGGAGGGGACAACTTTCAATCGGGACAATCATCATAACGGTGGCCCGTCTTTTGGCACAAGAAGCAAACATAGGGTCGATTGAAACATGCCACACCGGGGTGGTGTGGAAGTCTACAACGGTTGCAAAAGCGACATTGAGCTTGAGGAGGAGCATATGGCCTATGAGCCACGTTAGAAGTAGCTCGGGGAACGAAAGGAGCGGGGGCTCTTGCACTTGCATTTGAAAGAGGATAGAATCTCCTCTTGTTGGCATAAGAGTTAGAGGAAGACGGAGTAAACGGTCTCTTCCCATAGACATTTGGCCTAGGAGTGAAAGAAGGAGAGGGATTATTCATCATAGCTTCATCCCTAATGACCTTCATGGAATTCTCGGCCTATAGAGCATCATCATATAAATCCCCAAAGGAAGTAGTATTCCTCATCACTTAACTTTGAAGTAAAGCACTAATCTTGTTGAGGTAGTAGAAAGCTCGGTCCTCGTCATCTTTGATAAGCCTCGGAGCAAAGTGAGCAAGCTTGTTGAACTCCGTAGTGAAGTCTTGTGCCGACAAGTTACCTTGCTTGAAGTCAATAAATTCCTTGAGCCTTTGTTGCTTGAGCTCCTTAGGATAAAATCGACCTTCCACTAGAGCTTTGAAACAAGCCCAATTGAAATCATCTTCAAGAGTAGCGGTGGCACTAGTAATAGCCCACCAATTATCAGCTTCCCTTACAAGGAAGTGCTTTGCGATCCTCACCTTGTCCTCTTCACGGACTTGGTATAGATCAAAATGCTTCTCCATCTATCAGAACCATTCCGACAGCTCGGTAGGGTCCGAATCTCCACCGTAAGGTATAATCTTATTCCTAGCTATTTGGCTTGCCACCCAAGTGTAGCCTCCTTGATGGTTATCTTCTCTACGAGGGGGAACTTGGTTGGCTTGAGCTAAAGCCGCATCTTGTTGATTCTTCAACACTTGCGTAAGAGCTTATAGCAAAACATTCTCTACTACCCGAGGTCTAACCTTCTTCAAAAGAAACAAAAACAAAACAAGTTAATCCTAACACTTAGCATAAACAAATAGACTACCAATTAAAATCCTTAACTTCTACCCATCTCTCATTTATTATTTCAAGGTCAAGTAGTTTAAGTTTAGGGTTCACGTGTGTGCGTCTGGAGCGATAAAGCTCTAATACCAACTGTGACAACCCTCGCGAATGCGGAAATAAAACATAACAAGCATGTGATTTAAATAGCGGAAAATACGATGTTTTTAAAACTTTTTACATGCATATAAAAAAGTACGAGGAGTGTCAATAATTACAAATCCAAAGTATGAAATATACTACAACAAGAGACGTAGTCTCTCAAAATGTTATCAATGTCAAAGTGATTATCAAACTAGCTAAATAACGTCTAGAGGTGAATCTTCCAGGCCAACCCCCGCTAGCTCACACCCGAACCCAAAATACCATAAGCAAAAAGCCATCCAATCAAGCAACCTGTTCATCCATGAAAAACATGAACGCCACAGTCAGTGGGGAGTAACTCTGGGTTCTCCCAGCCATATCACATTAAACGTACATAAACGGAAATACAAAAGTCGAAGCATGCATATATAGATATACATGTGAAATATGATAAGGGCAAATAGGCAATTCAATATATAAGGATAAGAGCATATGAAGTACAAATCCATAACCATCATATTATACAAAGACTCGGGGAAAACACTCTTAGGCAACCATATACACTCACTAGGGCTTGCATCTCACCGTTAGCGGTATAAGTTTGATAAGATTGAGACTCGACAAACAAACCAAGACAAATTCATCCAAAGATCACAAATAATCAATCATATAACCATCCATTCAAACGTACAAATACGTTGACGACATCTCTCACGGTAAATGACACGCACTAGCACCGTGTACATGCAAGTATGATTAAAAGGCATCCACGGGATAAAACATTGCCCTGAACGCATACACGATTCAATACATTTCATATATGTAGACTAATTTCCTCCTGGTAGGATGACGATATAAATATCCGATCCTAGTCTAAACCTGGCCAGACTCTCGGAATAACATTTTCCGATTCGACATGCGATAAACATTTCGCATCCAAGACTCGGTCAATCATAGACGCCGAGTACCCCAAATTCGGTCAACCTTCACGAAAGAGGCAGAAAAGAGTACAAGCCTCACAACAAGCGGTACGCTACATGCAATGACACCACCTCGCAAGTATACAACATTTGACGGCCGGGTCGATCAACGCAAAGAGTTCGCCTCCCAACAACGTCGTCATATGCCCACTAACACATGCAATTAAGCAGTAAGGATACGCTCCCCGTTCTGACATTCCAGCCTTACGAACGTGGAGGTAGCCAAGGGAATGAGAGTACAAAGCACATAACAAAATAGTGCTCAAACCGTAACATTTGTAAAACCAACTCAAAGTGGGACATATCAAAAGCCGTCACAAAACATGCGATATAAGCGAAGGAAGTATCATATATTCAAAACATTAATATTTAAAATCAAACCCGAGAGTCAACAAAAGTGAAAGTCAAACCCGAAGGTCAACAAAAGTCAAGGTCAAACCCGAGACCCGAGACCCAAACCCATCAATTGGAATAGGTTACAAACAAATCATCAATGCAAGAAGACCAAGTCCAAAGGGTCTTGGAAAGTCAAGGCGGAACAAAAATTCAAAGGGTCGACTTTGGGAAAAACTGGCAGCATGAAACGCTGCCAGCGTTCACACACGACGCTGCCAGCGTCCTGGTCTCAGGCACGCGATCCTTCAATATGGACAAAAATCATAATATTCACTAAGGTTCAACATTCAACAATCATCATCTAACATCACAAATTATCAATTCTCATCATCAATTATCAACTATCAACAACCATTATCAACAACACAATTCCTAAGATTACTAATCATATTCTAAATACGATCACTAACATGAAAAACACATAAAACACGTAAATGATATCGAGTAACCCTTCACCGTTACCTTTTCGCGTCTTCAATCCGCGTCGATGTCCTCTTCTATCAAGAAGTAGTCTTTGTCGGGGTCTTGGAGGTCACCACCTACAATTAGATAATAAAAGATGAATATAATTCACCTTTGAGAAAGACGGATAAATTGAAAAGCGAGAAAAACGGTAATTTTATTACCAATTAAGATAGAAGACGATGAGAGGGAAAGAATAAGACGAACTTGAGTGAATTTGAGCGAGAAACGAAGGAGTAGTGACGATATTAAAACTTGAGGAAATATGGAGGTTAGGGTTTTGGTGGTTACTTGGTGAGGAAGAAGAAGATTGAATGTGAGGGAGTTAGGGTTATGAGGAAGTATCTGAGGGAGTAAGTGGAAAAGTTCATGGAAAAGCCCATTACGTCTTAAGACGTAACTTACTCGAAATCTCGCGTAAAGTCCGAAAACGAACTCGGAAATTCTAAACTAGACACGAGAAATTTAATTCTAAACTAAAACTAAATTTCGCTGAAAAGTATCCGTAAAATATTTTTACTATAAAAATAGGGTACATTTGCGGGTGTTACAATCACATTATAACTTTTATAAGTCTATTGAAATAAAACTACAATAGTTATATTTCCCTTGTAGGTCGACATTTAATCATGGTTAGTCGTCGCACGAATCATTATTTTATGCATTGAATACATCGATGAAAACCATAATGGGTATCTAATACCCAAAACTTGTTGTTTAGCAAAATAAATGTCGATCATATAGATATTATGGGTGAAAATAGTACACCCAATTTCTAACTCTTTAGAAAACTTGGGGCAGATTCTTTTCTTGTGTCGTACACTGTAAGAATAGAATCATCAAAGGTTGGGTTCAACACCTTGCTTGGTTTTTGACTTTACTATTCAAAATAGCCTTGCCTTTTTACCTCGTCTTGTGCCAACATCCTGCCAACCTAATCTTGAACCTCGATTTATTCTTAACAATTAAGAATATAAACATCCCTCTTAGTGCTCCCACTCACTTTCATGAATCTCTATTTAGAAATATAATGAATAGATTAGAAATATAATGAAGACTATTCTTCATTTCATTCATGGTTTTACCTTCAAAAGGATAAACCTTTCATGAAGTGACTACGGTATTTGGTTATTCCCGATTTTAAATTAATCGATTAACCTAGTTGTCCCAACTGATTTGGCCTCTTTTGAGGTAAGCCTCGATAAGGTGCATTATGACGACATACCAAAAAATTATAAATATTTTCGTTGGAGCAAAAAGATTGATGTACCATTGTAATAAAAAATCGTCACTAAAACAAAATCAAAACGTTTTTGACTAAGTGTGACTTATTCATATACTCTTCATAAGAGATATTTTGCAATAGTGAATATGAGGATCAAAAAGAAAAATTCATTTTGTCATTAGCTTCGGTGGTTTAAATGGAGATCGCAATCAAAAATTTACCGTATAAAATAATGGAAACTCCTTTCCACGATTGAACGGATTTACAAGTTCGTAGAAGGAAAAATATTTTATCATTGCGCGAATAAAATAAATATCAACGGAAAATAAACATTCATTGCTTATATATAATTCACTTGTAGAAACAATGTGACAACCCTCGCGAATGCGGAAATATAAAACATACAAGCATGTGAAATAATATGCGGAAATATGAAGTTTTAAAAACTTTTATACATGCAAGATAGATAAAACGAGGAGTGTCAAAATATTACAAACTAAGTGCGGAATATAACAAAGAGACGGAGTCTCTCAAAATGTTAACAAAGAACAAGTGTTTAGCAATACTAGCTAAAATCGTCTAGAAGTGAAAACTTCCAGGGACAACGCCCGCTAGCTCACACCCGAACCCAAAATAGTCAAGCAAAAAGCCATCCATGCAAGCAACCTGTTCATTCATGAAAAACATGAACGCCACAATCAGTGGGGAGTAACTTCGGGTTCTCCCAGCCATATCACATTAAACGTACATAGAAGGAAATACAAAAGTAGAGCATGCATACATATAGATATACATGTGAGATACAATAAGGATAGATAGGCAATTCGATAAATAATGATAAGACCATATGGAATACAAATCCGAATCCATCATGTTATTAGAAGACTCGGGGAAGACACTCTTAGGCAACCGAATACGCTCACTAGGGCTTGCATCTCACCGTTAGCGGTATAAGTTTGATAAGATTGAGACTCGACAAACAAACCATGCCAAGTCATGCGATGATCACAATAAATCCAACATATTATACACCATTCACGAACCAATACATTGACGGTGCCCAATCATGCAATGACCATGAATAATATCATGAAATCACGCATTCAAAGACGACGGTGCCCAATCATGCAATGACCACGAATAATATCATGAAATCACGCATTCAAAGACGACGACACACGACATCTCTCACGGTAAATGAAACCACTAGCAATCGGTACACTGGCAAGTATGATTTAAAAGGCAATCCACGAGATCAACATTTTCCCTGAACTCCATACACGATCACATTTGCGTATATTAACTAATTTTCTCCTCCTGGTAGGAACGATAGGCTCCTGATCTAAACTGGCCATATTCCCCGGATCACATTTTGCCGATTCGCCATGCATGACGTTTCGCATCCAAGACTCGGTCTTACAATATATATGCCGAGTACCCCAAATTCGGTAGATCAATTCACGAAAGAGGCGGAAAAGAGCTCAAGCCTCATAACAAGCGGTACGCTACATGCAAATAACACCACCTCGCACGTACACAACATTTGACGGCCGGGTCGATCAACGCATAGCGTTCAACTCCCAACAACGTCGTCGTATGCCCACTAACACATGCATTTAAGCAGTAGGATACCTCCCCGTTCCGATATTCCAGCCTTACGAACGTGGAGGTAGCCAAGGGAATGAGAGTACAAAGCACAAGACAAAATAGTGCTCAAACCGTATCATTGTAAAAACCGACTCAAAGGGGGACATAGCAAAAACCGTCACAAAACATGATAATAGTGATCATATAGAGTTAAATATGATAAACATGAGTCAATACATGATACATAAGCATTAAAAACAAGTTTATGAAGCATAATGAATACAACATAGATCACCTCTCCAAAACAACGTGTTTGGAAACCCCAAAACAAGGTCCACTTCAAACGGCCATAACTAAGTTCTAGACATGAACTGCAGAAATTCCAAATGGAGTAATAGCTTTATCCTCTTACGGTTCCAACGGGATGTCACACGCCCAAAACAAGCAAGTAACAAAGGAGATATGATCATTTTACGAAAAGGGGTCAGTGCAGTGAAACTGCACAAGTCACGACCGTGACTTGTATTTCACGACCGTGACATGTGTTACCAAATCACCCGTGAGCCTTCAACAAAACTTCAATCCCATTATTTCCATTTCTCATAATTCATTTCTAATAACTATCAACAATCAATATTCGTCATCAACAATCATCAAATAACAACAATCATCATCCATAACATGAATCCTAAACTTACTAATCGTATTCTAAATACGATTTCTAGCATATAAAGCATGTAAAACACGTAAATGATATCGAGTAACCCTTCACCGTTACCTTTTCGCGTCTTTAAACGGTTTCTAAACCTTTTTAGTCTCCACCTACATACAATTAGATAATAAAAGATGAATATCATTCACCTTGAGAAAGACGGATAATTTAAAAAGCGAGAAAGACGGTAATTTTATTACCAATACGGATAGAGGAAGCTAAGAGGGGAAGACTAAGACGAACTTACGTGAATTTGAGCGAGTAACGAAGGAGTAGCGACGAATCTAAGACGGATCAAAAATGGAGGCAAGGTTTTGGTGGTTTGATGAGGAAGAAAGAGTAAGTGGAAAATGAAAGAAGGAGTTAGGGTTTGAGGGAGTATATGAAGAAAAAAGTCAACGAAAGTCAAAGACGGCTCAAAAGTCAAGAAAAAGTCAAAGACGACTTAAGACGGGTTTTACTTGAAAACTCGCGGAAATTCCAAATACGAACTCGGAAATTCTAAATTTGACTCGGAAAATTAAATTTACGATTAAAACTAAATTTCGCTGAAAAGTAACCGTAAAATATTTACACTATAAAAATAGGGTACATTTGCGGGTGTTACAATCACCCCACCTTTTAAAAAGTTTCGTCCTCGAAACTTGAGAGTAGAAAACAAAAGTATCAAGGACAAGAATCGGTTAACAAAATCAACACGAAAGCTTTTACAAGGGAAAACATTTATGACATGAGGTTCTTCTCGAAAAGGGTTTAAGGAGAATTTTCATAAGAGCGAAACTCTATTTACGGATCACAAGAATGCTCGTCGCGAACGAGAACTCTAATTATCCAAAATCAAATCAATGTCAAATAGTGAAATCAAAATCAAACAAACGTTAGTAAGTGCAGGACTAGTTATCAGACGTCTCCAATAACAAGTACAAACATCCAACCAAACGCAAAATCCAAATATAAAAGTAAAAGAAATCCATTTTCTCCAAAAAGAGGAAACATAAACCATCTTTAGACTTCTTTGAAACGTTGAATTAGAAATATAATATGGAAATTTGAAAGTTTTATCAAAGATAAAATCAAATAACACGACATTATACGTACATAGAGCGACTCGAACATAAAGTTCACAAATCATGATAACAAAATATATACCAAACACGCAAAAACGAAACAAATCGAACTCTTAGGGATAGGAAGATCACGATGAAATCAGCACGAAGATCTACAAGAACTCGATAGTACTAACTCTACTGATACTCTAATCCTCAAGAGGATGTAATTTACCCAAGTTACACCTCAACATTTTCAATCATTTGATTTATACTAAAATCCTTCATAACCACGAGACCTCAAGTCATCAACATAACCATTCAAACCTAATTAGCATCGACTAGGGTCCATAGATTGTAATCTGCAGGAGAGGTCCTTTAACGTACTATAAAATCCTTAGATTCATCATACTCTATCTGAGATCACTAACCAAAGAAATCTCATCTTAGGGGACCATATCTACTAACAACCACAAAGTGAACGGTCCTTACCATAAAATCCTCTGATCCAATTTATTCCAAAATTCATTATCCTAAATTTACAATGAAATTTCTCATCCTCGAAAGTCAAAACACAATCAAAGCAACAAACATAATTATCTAAGATTCAACTAGCCTCATCCAAAGTCTCACGACAAGGGAAAATCCACAATCCATTATCGATTATAAGGATTCTTTAATACGCCATAACATCCTTAATTCGATCATTACTACGCTCGAAGCGTCAAAATATAAATAGTCACATTAGCAAACTATGGTGGTTACTAATCCTCAAGATAAATGGGTTCACCATTCTAACTCTATAATCCATAACAACTGAGCACTCACTATCTAAAGCTTGCAACGAACATTTCTCAATCTCAAACTATGATTCCTTAAGAATAAAAGAGAATTACCAATTCCAAACCACAAATGACCAATCACTTGGCAATCAGACAACCATTCAAATCATATAGTTCATCTAAAACTCAATATGAATCGATTTTCATTTACGACAATACTCCTCAAACCTTGGGTACCGACTCAATTTCCCTAATGTAAAGTCTCTTTTAGAACCCACCAATTAGACATATCTAATTCCCAAATGACATACCAAGCAACCGTTATAATACCCAACAACAACGAACTATTATCATGATCAACTCAATTCTCAAAATAACACTACAATACCAAGCTCCAAATATAAAACCATCAAGAGAGGATACATTATCACTATTAGGATTCATCCTAGAGCTTAAGTCCTATTTCTCATGATCAAATACAACATGAAATTTGCTAAATCCAAATACACATATTCTAACTAAAGAATCCCACAATACATTACAATTATTCTTTGAACCTTACAAACGGAATATCCAATCCACTAAGGAAAAGATGAAGCGGCAACGAGATAGGAAACGATAAGAAATCTCAAGGAGAATGCGAGAATAAAATCAGGCGCAGATTAAAAGAGAGGAACGCTGAAAATAACGAGGCCAAGAAAGAGACAGAGCAGATAGTAGAGTTATGAAGCTATCCGAGTAAGAAAGAAAATACGAGCATGCGATTTCTTAAAGATCAATCTTGACAAAAACATTCAAGAATGGAAATGAAAAGGAAAGATGGCACGAGTAAAGGTTTAAGGTTTAATCCAAAAAATTTCTCCTTTCAGACTTAGGGTGATAGTAAAGCAACTCATCCCAAACAAAGGTCTCTTACAAGGGACCATCGTACCACAATCATCAAGGTAAGGTACGCCAAAATTCGACAAATTGACTACAACCCAATTCATCCATCCTTTCATATCACACGGATTCCCAAATGCGGAATTGCAACTCAAGCATAGTAACATTCTCTCAACTCCATAATTTGACACATTCCCAAAGGTTTCAACAACCGAAGAACCAATAAGGAATTTTCCATACTAATCTCTTTTCAACTCCTAAGGCCACAAAGTAGAACACCGAACAAAACGTCATTATCAACATCATATAGCCCACAAGTTCATTATTATCAAAGTACAACCTCAAGTCAAACATCATCATTAACGTCCCAAGGTATTTCCATCATAACTCACATCATAATCCTCAAGTAATATAGTTCAACTTACAACGAAACCTTACTACTCCAAACGAGTCTCCGATACCATAAGATAAGATCATATCTTTAAATTCAAGAACTATAGCCAAAAGCTTTTCCACCAAGCCTATACTCACAAACACACAATAGGAAACCACAAGACGTCACTAAATCTCAAAAGTATTTCGCACCTCAAGATATCATTCAAAACTTCTTATTTACACCAATTAGACCTATCGTAAACATGGTCTTCAAAACAATACTAAACTTCTAAGTCCAAAAGACTAAATTACTAATGAGTTAAGAAGTCATAGCCAACTCATTCAACCTTACACCATCGAATATCATGAACTATTTACACACAAGTCATGGCAAGCATTTATACATTAAAATTATTAAACATACCTTACCACACTTTCCTCAAGGATACCAACTCTCGCCACAATAGGGTGAAATTAGATCTACACCATTTTCCTCAAATCACAAATTCATTCTAACAAACACTAATATTCCACAAAGTCTAAAATTCTTCCGACCAAGTACAATATGCCACAAACAAAAGGGTATGGTTTCCACCAAAGGTTACATAAGGAAGGTAAGGATACCAATGGTAAGATGGATGAACTATCAAGAGTAATTTCCAAGGGGCAAACAAGTTGGAAGAGAAAGAAGCACTTAGATAGAAAGAAGAGAGCATAATACATTAAGGACGAGAGAATTCATAGATGAGGAAGAAATACACTTCAATTAGGCTTGTAAATCTTCAAATCTTCGGTAGAGGATACTTCTTCTAGGTAACACAATGATCCAACTTAAGAGGGTAGATACAAACAAACATAACATCACTCAACACAATCAACAAACAAGTTAGAACCTAACAAACATCAAGTACACCAAGACTACCACCTTAGGTCCTTAAGTCTACCCATCTCTCATTCATTATTTCAAGGTCAAGTAGTTTAAGTTTAGGGTTCACGTGTGTGCGTCGGGAGCGATAAAGCTCTGATACCAACTGTGACAACCCTCGCGAATGCGGAAATATAAAACATACAAGCATGTGAAATAATATGCGGAAATATGAAGTTTTAAAAAATTTTATACATGCAAGATAGATAAAACGAGGAGTGTCAAAATATTACAAACTAAGTGCGGAATATAACAAAGAGACGGAGTCTCTCAAAATGTTAACAAAGAACAAGTGTTTAGCAATACTAGCTAAAATCGTCTAGAGGTGAAAACATCCAGGGACAACGCCTGCTAGCTCACACCCGAACCCAAAATAGTCAAGCAAAAAGCCATCCATGCAAGCAACCTGTTCATTCATGAAAAACATGAACGCCACAATCAGTGTGGAGTAACTCCGGGTTCTCCCAGCCATATCACATTAAACGTAATAGAAGGAAATACAAAAGTAGAGCATGCATACATATAGATATACATGTGAGATACATAAGGATAGATAGGCAATTCGATATATAATGATAAGAGCATATGAAGTACACGTTCAAATCCATCATGTTATACAAAGACTCGAGAAAGACACTCTTAGGCAACCGAATACGCTCACTAGGGCTTGCATCTCACCGTTAGCGGTATAAGTTTGATAAGATTGAGACTCGACAAACAAACCATGACAAGTCATGAGATGATCACAAAGAATCCAACATATTATCATCCATTAACGAACCAATACATTGACGGTGCCCAATCATGCAATGACCATGAATAATATCATGAAATCACGCATTCAAAGACGACGGTGCCCAATCATGCAATGACCATGAATAATATCATGAAATCACGCATTCAAAGACGAGGACACGATGACATCTCTCACGGTAAATGAAACGCACTAGCATCGTGTACATGGCAAGTATGATTAAAAGGCATCCACGAGATCACATTTCCCTGAACGCATACACGATCACATTTCGTATATGTAGACTAATTTCCTCCTGGTAGGAACAATAAGGCTCCTAATCTAAACCTGGCCAGATTCCCGGAATCACATTTTCCGATTCGACATGCGATGACGTTTCGCATCCAAGACTCGGTCAATCATAGACGCCGTGTACCCCAAATCCGGTAGATCAATTCACGAAAGAGGCGGAAACGAGCACCAGCTCATAACATGCGGTACGATACATGCAAATAACACCACCTCGCAAGTACACAACATTTGACGGCCGGGTCGATCAACGCATAACGTTCAACTCCCAACAACGTCGTCGTATGCCCATTAACACATGCATTTAAGCAGTAGGATACCTCTCCGTTCCGACATTCCAGCCTTACGAACGGGAAGGTAGCCAAGGGAATGAGAGTACAAAGCACAAGACAAAATAGTGCTCAAACCGTATCATTTGTAAAAACCGACTCAAAGTGGTACATAGCAAAAACCGTCACAAAACATGAGAATAGGGAATCATATAAGTTTAAATATGATAAACATGAGTCAATACATGATTCATAAGCATTAGAACAAGTTTATGAAGCATAATGAATAAAAACATAGATCACCTCTCCAAAACAACGTTGGTTGGAAACCAACGAAAACAAGGGTCCACTTCAAACGGTCATAACTAGAGTTCTAGACATGAAAATGAAGAAATTCCAAGTGGAGGTGATAGCTTATCCTCTTAAGGTTCCAACGGGATGTCACACGCCCAACACAAGCAAGTAACGAAGGAGATATGATCATTTTACGAAAAGGGGTCAGTGCAGTGAAACTGCACAAGTCACGACCGTGACTTGTATTTCACGACCGTGACATGTGTTACCAAATCACCCGTGAGCCTTCAACAAAACTTCAATCCCATTATTTCCAATTCTATATTTTTTTTAATAAACTATCAACAATCACTATTCATCATCAACAATCATAACTAAACAACAATCATAATCATAAAAATGAATCCTAAAATAAATCGTATTCTAATACGATTTCTAGCATATAAAAGCAGGTAAAACACGTAAATGATATCGAGTAACCCTTCACCGTTACCTTTTCGCGTCTTTAATCGATTTCTAAACCTTCCTAGTCTCCACCTACATACAATTAGATAATAAAAGATGAATATCATTCACCTTGAGAAAGACGGCTAATTTAAAAAGCGAGAAAGACGGTAATTTTATTACCAATACGGATAGAGGAAGCTAAGAGGGGAAGAATAAGACGAACTTACGTGAATTTGAGCAAGAAACGAAGGAGTAGCGACGAATCTAAGCTTGATAAAAATGGAGTTTAGGTTTTTGGTGGTTTGATGAGGAGAAAGAGAGTAAGTGGAAAATGAAAGAAGGAGTTAGGGTTTGAGGGAGTATAGGAAGGAAAAAGTCAACAAAAGTCAAAGACGGCTCAAAAGTCAAGAAAAAGTCAAAGACGACTTAAGACGGGTTTTACTTGAAAACTCGCGGAAATTCCAAATACGAACTCGGAAATTCTAAATTTGACTCGGAAAATTAAATTTACGATTAAAACTAAATTTCGCTGAAAAGTAACCGTAAAATATTTTCACTATAAAAATAGAGTACATTTGCGGGTGTTACAAAAAATTTTAACAAGTCACTCATATAATGACCCCTCACGAAATTATATAAGTGATTCCAAGACCCATCTTCAGACAAAAATAGTTATCGTATGCTACCTTTATCTAAAAAATGGTAAGTCAATACTTGACTAATTCTACCCTTAGAACTCTTGGTTGACGGATTTCAACTAAATCCATCTCCTAGTCCCAAGATAACGCTTATCTCGTTGAGTCCAATCCAATTTTGGCTTGTGATCGCATCACCCTTCTTATCCGAGGTAAAAAAGGACCCACGAGCGTGGTAGCCCTAATGAACACGGGATTCACAGGTGTTACTAATTGGTAAGGCTAATCTCAATTTTTTAAGTCATGTGAGAGGTATTGTCAATTTAGTTATTAATTCCCTATAAGCGAACAAAGTCGGTGAATTTTGAATAACTTTGAATTGACAATCGAGAAATAAAATGCATGTCGGCGATTTTGGCATTAGCGGAAAAATATAAAGCAAGCAAATAATAAATCATAGTATGGCCACCTAGCTAATGTAATTAACTAGACGATTACAAAATTGGAAACCAACTCCTTGGTCCCTTGCCTCTTCATGGAACACGCTCCAAAAAGGCACCGTCTTTTGGAACACCGACTTCGGGAATTTCCGTCTTCATAATAATTAATTACAAAAAGATACAAATAAAATTCCTATTATACATTTGATCTAGAAAATGAAATTAAATTATTACAAACGGCGATACGAGATCGCAATTAAAATTACAACCGAATCGGTATTCCTTTACATTACGGGTAATACCGATTAATATTATCTAGGCCATACTAGGTACAACTTGCATTAAAAATTAAATAAATGACATTCATTAATTCAACAATAACAACATAAATAAAATGCTGTAAAAAATCATGCCAAAATCGCCCTTAATACTTATCATGCTCATTCTAGCTTGGTTTTATGGATTTTATCGATTTTTAACCATTAAAAATCACTAATCAACACTTAAATCGTATTTAAGCTCAAACTAATTATCTAAACTGATTTAGAACTCAAAATTAGTCCCCACTAACTTTGTTTGTATTTAATTAGTTCGAATTGATCATATTTGCTAAATATAGAGGTTTAATCATAACATTTATGAAATAAACCCAAAATAAAATATAAAAATCATAAAAATTTGAAACCAAAAATTTTGTACATTTTGGAACATTTCCAGGAACTCTAAAACCAAAAACAATTTGGCCCAAAATTTGAATAAATGTTATGAACAAATAACTTAATATTCAACGGTTTTATCAAATAAAAACATTTAAATATAGGAAAACTATGAAACAAATTTTAAAATTTCACCAAGAGGATATAAATCAGATTATGAAATGTACCAAAAATTTTATGAACGTAATAATCTCACTATATTGACTTTTATCCCATAAAAATAAATAATCATGCAAAACTTAATTAAAAGTCACGAAATTTTACATACAGTATGTACAACATGCATGTGAGATCATATAAAAAATTCATGGCCAGAATCAAAATGAAACTATTTTTAGTTAACCTTTAACATAAAATATGCATATTAACATGATTTAAAGGCCATAAATCAAAATAAATAGCAAATCAATCCCTAAAAACGCCAAATTTGACAACAACCATTTTGAGGTCAGTAGGTATGCATGCAAATCAAAAATTTTGTGCAAACCATTTTTGAACACAAATTTTCAATTTTACCCAAGTTATCGTATAACTCGATTTTAATGCTTAAATTCAACATGCATTTAACAACCTGGCTCTGATACCACATGAAAGTCCTAGACCTTTAATTAGACTCCTCTAATTAGTTCATTAAATTACATTAACTTAATGATTTAGGATCTAGTTATCATGCATGCAAATATAAAAGCATAAGAGAAAAGATAAGACGAAAACATCCTTACATTGGGATTTTTCGGTTCAATATGGGCACAATAAGAACTCCTTCTTATGTTCTTGAGCATGAAATTAATGGATGATCCTCCATAAAACAACCTCCAAAGTAGAAGGTCTCCTTCTTGTTGCACCCAAGATTAAACCCTAATAATCTTAGCTTATTATTAACTAGATAATAAGTAAGATAAATACTACTAATATTATGGTATTACTACACTAGTAATATGTAGAGAATATTAGTGTATAAGAGAGTTTAGAGAGAAGTTGAGTTAGTGATAGAAGTAAGAAAAATAAGCAAGTGAAGAAGCATAAAAAACTGAACAACTTTTGGTCAATATAAAGGCCATATGGCCGGATGACAAGAGCTCCAAGAGGGCTCAATTTTGCTTATTTTATTCCTGTGTAAGAAGGTAGAGTATGGGTAAGGTAGTAATGATTAAAGCTAGGATGATATATCACTATCAATATAGTGAATTGTGCGTTAAGAAAAGAATAACACACATGCATCTTCCATGTGCACAAAACCGGACCATTGTGACTTATAATGGTCCATTTTGATTTTTGATATTTGTCCCACAAATACTTATTAATCATATGTTTAATTATCTTGTATAACTAAGTGTTAATTTGATCATATAACAATTATATGACACAAATTAATAAACAATATGTACTTAACTTTGAAGTGACATTTTATCATTATATCAATGTATAATGGGTCCCACAATGCCCAGTTAATTTATTTTACAACTCTTTGTAAATATAATTAACTAATTAACTCTACCTCAAAATATATACATAACCTCAACTAATTTAATGAATTAACGATTAATCACTAAATAAAATCTTATTTAATCGTATTAAAATAAGACGTAAAATTTATTCAGTCAGTTATCGTATAATTGACTAATAAACTTAAGTTGAATGAGTTCCTAACTCAATTTCCAATAAATAACTCTCGTAACTAAACGTACATATCATATATATGTAATGCTCTAATTAAACTGTATCATATACAAATAATTAGTATTCTATTTGGGTCTCATCCTATAGGTGTGACCTAAAAGGATCAGTTGATCACCGTCGTCATACGACAATAACGTCAAACTTTAGTCAGCTGAGCGTTACCGATTTACCTTAATCAACTGACGTGGAGTATCAAAATATACTTATCATGCCACGTATATTCCAAATGAGATTTATTATATAAATGCACTATTGTGGAGGACACTTACTCCAACAATACCAATGCTGACCTCTGTTAAGGGGTGGTTAGGATATCATTTCCAAATGAAAGATTTAGGTGAAATTCAACGCATATTAGTTATCCGGATCTATAGAGGTAGATCTAACATGCTATTGGCACTAAGTCAAGAATCTTATATTGATAAGATCCTTCGACGTTTCATGGTGGATAAGTCCAAGAGAGGACTTATTCCTTTGTGTAGTAGGATTGTTTTGAGTAAGCCATAATCACCCATCAAACCCTAAGAGGTTAAACGCATGAAATCGATTCCTTATGCTTTCGCCGTAGGATCGATCATGTATGCCATGATATGCACACGTCCAGATGTCTCGCATGCTTTAAGCATGGTAAGTAGATATCAAGCCAATCCATGTGAGAGTCACTGGATAGCCGTAAAGAACATCCTTAAGTACTTAAGAAGGACTAAGGATTCACTCTTAGTGTTTGGAGGAGATTCTAAATTATGTGTTAAGAGTTACATCGATTCGAGCTTCCAAATCAATAGGGATAATTTGAAATCCCAAGGTGGCTTTATTTTCATGATCCATGGAGGTGCGGTTAGTTTGAAAAGCTTCAAGGAGTCGGTTATTGCGGATTCTACAACAGAGGCTGAGTACATTGCAGCATCTGAGGCTGCCAAGGAAGTTGTTTGGGTAAGGCAGTTTTTAGAGGGCCTAAGGGTAGTTCCTTCTGCCAAGGATCCTATCACTATCTTTTGAGATAACAGTAAGGCTATCTTTCAAGATAAAGAGCCCAAGTCTAGTAACAAGTCTAGTAACAAGTCTAGACATGTACTCAGAAAATTTCATGTCATAAGATATTACATTGAAGTTAAGGAAATTGGGATATGTAAGGTTGGGACAAATGATAATATTTCTGATTCCTTGACCAAGCCCTTATCACATCCTAAGCATGACCAACATGTAGTATCCATGGGTCTTAAACGCATGCCGAACTTGTTTTAGATTATGTACAAATGGGTTGTAGAGAAAATTTTGGACCCCATTAAAATGAACTAGATTAACATAGTGTTCGCCCCTAGCTACTTATATGAGGTGACATCTCGAAGTGACTAGAGTGTGATGCGAATGATGGCAAGTTCAAGTGTCATAGGGTCATAATGTTGGAATAAGTGTCCTCAACAATAGTGTGATCACTTAATTAAATCTTAATAATAAGAATACAAAGGGATGGTTAGCAATATAGTCAACTGGTCCACATTAATCGGTAATGATTGGCTTACTAGAGTTTGACATTACTGTCGTATGACGGTGGTGATCAGTTGATCCCTTGAGGTCACACCGAAATGAAAATTCCCTAATCATGAAAGTTAATTAATTGTATAACGATACAAATTAATTAATTCCTTAAAACAGAACAGGTAAGTATAATTAGTGAGAATTGTATCTTATTGTAATATGATTAAATAAGATTCCATTTGGTAATTTAATTGTTATATTACTAAGAATGCGTAATGTTTATGAAACATTTGAGATAAGCATGATTGGTCGATTATGACTACAATTAGTTGTAGATCATATTAACCAAATATGAGATGACACATTATATATATATGTGATTATAAATTATTACTAAAACTGTTAAGTTTAATTTATTTGACATGAAATTGTATTTAAACTAGTTAAATACATATTTATGTTATAAGATATCATGTCACATGTCACATGCCACATATGTGACAATTGACAAAATCACAAAATAAGATAAGCATGCCACATATGCCACCCTAATGCATTGTTTAAAGAAAAGGTAATGAGCATGCTCATTACTCCCCATGCTTGGCTGGTTATTTATGTTCAAATAAGACGATGTTTTCCTCTAATGAACTTACTTGCTCGGATGTATTAATACATCTCACTAGAAAATAAGATAAGTTAAGAAACTTAAGAAGTTTCATATAACTTATTCTTAGAGCTTAAACTCGGATTGTCTAAGGTATAAATCTCGAGTTTCTTGACTTGGTTCTAAGAGTACTTGTTAGTTGTTCTATAATAACAATATACAAGTGATTAAGGATAGTCTAGGTGCATCACCAAGGAGAGTTCCTATACTTGGAACTAGGAAGTTCATCAATATATCCTTAAGCTCAAGAACTAATACAAGAAGGCGTCTTGTACTTGCGCCCTTACTCGATTGAACTCAATGTGAGGAACACTTTTCTTTCTCTATTTCGGTTTATATAGTTAGCATGTAACTAGATCTTGGAAGCTAATTAAAATGTTAATTAGTATTAGTTAAGAAATATCTTAAGTGTAGGTGTATGAATCTAACAATTGGTATCAGAGCATAGGATGTTACATGCAATCGGGTTTACAAAGTTTTTACGAGTTAAAGTAACAAAATAGAACTAGAAAATTAGTGATTTATATGATAAAGTCACGAAATTTTTAGCATTAAATACCTTCTAGTCCTAAATTTGTTTAGGTCATTTTGATGATTTATAGAAGATTATTGCTTTATTTAATGATTTTTAGTTAAATAAATCCATTTTAATGAGTAAAATGAACTTTTATTTGCTAAAAATTTTAATAGTTAAAAAGGCATAAATAGTGACTATTTTGGCATAAATAGCTAAAATGATTTTTTGGCATGAGAAAATTATGATATGTTGCATAAATATTGTACATATCAGATGTATAAGTTGAATATTATTTAGATTAATTTTCGTGTGATTTTAATATTTTATTTGATAAAATCGATTAATAGCAACTATATTTTTCTCTAAAATGATTCGAAAAAGTTTTAACCAAAATTTTGACATGAAGATGTTCCTCGAATGTTCTAGAATATACAAAATTTTAATTTACAAATTTATGAATTATTGTAATTTAATTTGGAATTATTACATAAAAGTTATGTTAATAAGGGTCAAAACCGAGCAATAATGCAAAACTGAGTTGAATTATTGTCAAATATTTAGTGGAGACTAATTTTTGAGTCCTAAAACAGTTAGGGTAATTAACTTGGACTTAAATTTGATTTAAGTATTTATTTGTGATTTTAATTGGGTAATATCACGCATTTCCATAAAACCTGGTTTATATACAATATAAGGTTATTAGGGCGATTTTGCACATTAATATTGCATGAGTTTACATATAATTATGCTGCATTTTGAATGAATGAATGTCATTTTGATTTATGTAATTTTTGAATTATGTAATTTGTCTTAGTATGGCCTTTGTTTTTTAATTGATATTACCCGTAATGTATGAGAATATTGATTCGGTTGTAATTTAATGTGATCTCGTATGAATTTTATTGTATTATTTCATTTTATTTTGCAAATGTATAATAGAAAAGACTTGTAATTTTATTATATCATTTGTAATCCCGGAGTTTCCTAAAGACGGTGCCATTTGGAAAGGCGTTCCAAAAGAGACGGTATCCTTGGGAGGAGTGCATATGAAGTTCAAGGGACCAAGGAGTTGGTTTTCGAATTTGTTATAGTTAATTTGATTTTCTATTATTTTAGGATGACCATACTAGGAATTTATTTATTGCTTACATTTTATTTATATGTCACATGCATGCCAAATCGCCACTTAAAACACACATGCATTTTATCGAGTCAATCGACCGCGTCAATTATAATTATCGATAGTTCACCTATTTAGATCACTTAAAAGGAGATAGATAATATAAATTGACTTGACCTCTATTTTATTAATTGAGATTTAGCCTTAACAAATAGTAGAACCCATGAATCCCAATTTCGTAAGGAAGTAGGTTCGGCTCACCGAGGTGCTAAACTTATTACGTTGGGTAAGTGGGGTAATAAATCGTTATTGCATCGAAATTTGGTTGAACTCAACGGAATAATTAGGGTCCGTGGCCCATGTGTTCCGGGCTAAAGATGACAATAAAGTATTTCATCGACCAAGATTATAATTGTAGAATCGGTTTAAGAGTTAACCCACCAAATAATATTGATAAAGGTCAGGGAGTTCATGACTCACATAAACCCAAGTTAATATAGGATTTGGGTCTTGGAATCATTTATGTAATTGGATAGAGGTCATTATCTAAATGCTAAACTTGTTTAAAATGTTTACAAGTATCTTAAAAACTATAAATGTTGATGTTTCTTTCATTTTCTATTTTGTAGTCTAACTCATTTTAATTCGCAATGTCGGATAACAAAAATAACGAGGTTCGACCTCCACCACTCACCACCGTATCATGACTAAGATCCTTCATGGATGTTAGTAAACTTGAAAAGAATGGTTCAAACTTCATGGATTGGAATGGGCAACTACGCTTAGCCGCCGAAGGTGACGGTAAGCTTAGTTACCTAACCGAGGCTTCCTCTAGCGCTCCAAATGCGAGGTCATGGAACGCCACTAGGGAGGCCTATGAGGCCTACCACAAGGAGTCAGGGGCAATCAAGGATGTCTTTATCTTTTCGATGGATAGCGAGCTTCAACGTAATACCATTAAAATGGCGACCGCATAAGAAATCTATTCTAAGATCGTGACCATGTTTTCACGAGCTCCAAGAATTTTGCAATATGAAGCCGCCTCCCAATTTTCGACCTCAATATGAAGGAGGATCATAATGTTAGCCCTCACATGATCAAAACGATTGAGTACGTGGAGGTGCTTAAGGAGCAAGGAATAGAGATTCCCGAGCCTCTCATAACTGACCGCATACTTCACTCCCTAAGTAAGATCAAAGGGTTTGTCAACTTTAGGGTGAAGTTCAACATGCAAAATGCCACTGTCTCGGTTCATGAATTGCACAAGATGCTTGTGCAAGCCGAACATGACACGGGCTTTCAAGCTAGCTCTAGTAAGGATCTTTTGAACATCAATGTCAAGAACAAGGCGAAATTCAAGAAAAGTGGAGGCAAAGGGAACAAGGGAAGCAAGACCATTCACTCCTATCAAGGCAAAGGGAAAGCTATTATGAATACCTCTTCCAAAGGCAAGAAGGGACTTCACTCCCTAAGTAAGATCAAAGGATTTGTCAACTTTAGGGTGAAGTTCAACATGCAAAATGCCACTGTCTCGGTTCATAAATTGCACAAGATGCTTGTGCAAGCCGAACATGACACGGGCTTTCAAGCTAGCTCTAGTAAGGATGTTTTGAACATTAATGTCAAGAACAAGGCGAAGTTCAAGAAAAGTGGAGGCAAAGGGAACAAGGGAAGTAAGACCATTCACTCCTATCAAGGCAAAGGGAAAGCTATTATTAATACCTCTTCCAAAGGCAAGTAGGGAGCCGTGGCCGAAGACAAGTGTCATTATTGTAATGGCACGGGCCATTGGAAGCGTAATTGCTCCAAGTACTTGGGAGATATCAAAGCTGGACGGGTTCTTCCCAAAATTTATGTTATTGATACTCATCTCAACTTTGGTATTTTGATACGAGTTGTGATTCTCACCACCCTTTTTTATCACATTTAGGGCATGAGAAGAAGGACAAGGCAAAGCAAGCCTAGGAGGATCTACGAGGAAGCTAGGGTAGCCACCACGTAGAGGAGACCTATGATGGGCTTGGCGATATTTTTCTATTTGTCTTCTATTTTGTTATTGCATTTTGATTGTTGGTTTGTTGAACTATTTTCTTTTTCCATGTTTTGACATGGAAAGTATTTTGAATTCCTTTGGACAATGGCTGTATTTGGATGGTGACTTGGTTTGCAACCCAAGTCACTATATCTATGGAATTTGTTTTAATGTTCTTAAACCTTTTCATCGTGCAATGTTAGTATCGTGAAACATATATTGATCTTATGAAGAATATAATGATTGAATCATTATGAATAACCAAAGTTAAGAATGGGATTCTCACTTTGACATTGTGACTAGGCGTCAAAACTTATTTGGAATAAGAAAGGTCAATTGCATAAGTCAAAGTGTGTTGACGAACTCACACCTGGAGATTTACAATTCATATAAAGCCCCAAGACAAGATCTTTAAAAGGCCAATTAGACTCCATACTAGCTATGGAAGGGTTAAAAATCCTAAATTTGTTCAAGACATGGATAAGTGTCCAAGTATTTTTCTTAAATAGAGTGAGTCTATAGAGAAGGTAGAATACTAAAGTCTAAACCAATAAGTCTACTATAGATCGCTCAAAGTTAATAAGAGTTAATACGAGCATTATACCCCACTTATACCTGGAAAACAAAGCTGTTTGGGACTAAGGAATAGAGCTCATGAAGCTATCCTTACAAGAATTTTCTCATTTACACCTAAAAAAACAAAACTGTTTGTGACTCATGGTGCTATCCTTCACGTAAATAAGCGTATTTACTAAAGGATAGAGTGGGAGAAAATATGCCACAAACAAAGATAAGAGAAAATGATCTTAAGTCATCCAAGGTCGGAAACTTATAGTGAAAATATCTAATGCTTATAGTGAAAATATCTACTTTTTGAAAGTGAAAAGATTATGATCTATGGGTTGGCGGTTATCATTTCTAGATTTAAAATTGTTACATAAAAGTCATGTTGTCTAAGATGGATTATATATAAGTGAAATCACTTGAGTAGGTTTGGACTTCCCCAAGATCAATAAAACTTTATTGTAAAGTACTATATATAAGTTAAAATATAACCATCTTTGAGATCCAAGAAAATTGCATCTACACCACGTATATGTATGACAAATGACAAAGAGTTGTTAAAAGTTACCTTTCTAAATGGGCATTTAGAAGTAGACAAGTTGTCGTACAGAACTTAGGAGATCAATGTGTGATCCTACGAAGAGCCATGTTTATGCATGTAGTTAAGTGGGAGCTAGATGTATCATGTGTGGACATGAGGATTAGTGGGAGTAAAAAGTCATCATGTATGGACAAGAAGATTAGTGGGAGAAAAATATCTTCGATGTCTTGTATGTATGAGACATATTAATCATTAGGAATGATGTACTAAGATTGCCTTCCGAGGAGGAGTGTTTAGGAAATCATTTCTAGATGAAAGACTTGGAAGAAGCATATTGTATCTGAGGCGAGAATATCTCCCATGTCTCGTATGTAGGAGACATATTGGTCATTGGGAATGAGGAGCTGACATTGCCTTCCGTGGAGGAGTGTTTGAGAAATAATTTCTAGATGAAAGACTAGGAGTAGGTATCCAAAATCTATAGTGATAGATGAGAGAGGATACACATGATTGCTAATGTTTCCGCCATTAGGCCAATCATATATGCCAAGATATACACATACCTTGATGATAAGTTGTATGCTTGGAGCATGACAAGTTGATAACAAGTAATCCACATGAGAGTCATTGGATAGCCTTCAAGAATGTCCATGAGATTGTCGAGGAGAACTATGAGTTTATTCTTGTGTTTGGTAATAATAACTTAGTTGCGTGTTAAGTGTCACACGAACCCAAGTTTCCAAACCTTTAAAGGATTCGACTAAATCCAAGGCTAAATTTTGTTATATTAGAAGCGAATAAATAAAAGGGATGATTGAAGTGTCAATCATTGAAAATTCTACAAATAGAGTCTTAGCACATAATGATGAGGATGATGTGGATTACAAGGATCTAATAAGTAGACCCTTCCACCAAGATACCGATCACGTGGTTATCATGATAACAAGTGGGAGCATCTTTCAATATTAAAGAGCTTAACTCTAGATAAAGATCTAAAAGTGTACTTTGAAAACTTCATGTTATTAGGAATAACGATGATTGGAAAGAAAAGGAGAAATTCATAAAGTTGGAACAAATGGATACATAGTATATACACCATCCACGTTTTTATTGCATTTAGACAAGATGACCATGAAATGTCATGGAACATGTATACTTTAGATTATAATATATGAAGCAATAACATTGTGTTGATTGTTCATATGTGATAATTACATTTATTGTTTAAGTTTCTAAAACTCATTTTTGTGCGTTGTTATATCCAAATAGGTTGTAGTGACAACTTTGAACCCTATTAAAGTGTACTGGATTAACATAGCCTTGGCCCCTAGTTGCTTACATGAGATGACGTCTCAAAGTGACTGGAGTGTGATGCGATTGATGGCAAGTTCAAGTGCCTTAGAGTCATATGAGATGACTAGTCGATCACATAGACAGATTGTATAGGACACTCTATCGGGCAGTGACCACTTATCGAGTTCTGGCAATTCATAAAGCCTGGTCGTGGCGAGAGCTACTATAGTATTCTTTTTGAGTCAATTCTTTAGACTAAAGACTATTCGCCCAAGTCGGCATAGTTTCTGATTGACTTTGATTTTTGCCCCAATCCATTATGTAAAAAGGGGTGAAGGGCAATAATTGGGTAATGAAGGACTGTGAGTGTAAAAAGGGAATAGTGCGATAGAAATTGTCCAACCCCTTGTTAGGGTTAACAAATATCTCGAGGCCACTTGAGGAGTAGTAAACTGTAAATGCGTGGCCACGCTCGGAAGATATCTACAGTAGATAATTCCGGTCAGACAGTTACTCTCCAGATCGAAGAAACCACTCAAGATATGATCATATGCAAGTACGACCTGCAAGACATGAGTTGGAGATTGTAATAGGACAAGAGAATTGGTGACGCATACTTGTTTCGAACAAGTGGGAGATTGTTGGAGTAAGTGTCTTCAACAATAGTGTGATCACTTAATTAAATCTCAATAATAAGAATACAAAGGGATGATAAACAATATAGTCAACTGGTCCACATTAATTGGTAATGATTGGCTTACTAGAGTTTGACATTACTGTCGTATGACGATGGTGATAATTTGATCCCTTAAGGTCACACCGAAAGGAGAATTCCCTAATCATGAAAGTTAATTAATTGTATAACAATACAGATTATTTAATTCCTTAAATTAGAACAAGTTTGTATAATTAGTGAGAATTTTATCTTATTGTAATATGATTAAATAAGATTCCATTTGGTAATTTAATTGTTATATTACTAAGAATGCTTAATGTTTATGAAACATTTGAGATAAGCATGATTGATCGATTATGATTACAATTAGTTGTAGATCATATTAACCAAATATGAGAAGACACATTATATATATATGTGATTATAAATTATTACTTAAAATGTTAAATACATATTTATGTTATAAGATAACATGTCACATGTCACATATGTGACAATTGACAAAACGAAAAAATAAAATGGACACCCATGTTAACATGGGTGCACCGGTTTTATGAGGGGTTGGGTAGGGTTTAGGCTTTAGCTTTTGTTCTAATCTAGATTAAGCAAAAGGATTAGTAGCCTAAAACGTATAGCCACCCTAATGCATTGTTTAAACAAAAGGTAATGAGGATGCTCATTACTCTTCATGCTTGGCCGGTTATTTATGTTCAAATAAGAGGATGTTTTCCTCTAATGAACTTACTTGATCATATCTCATATTATTCTAACACATCTCACTAGGAAATAAGATAAGTTAAGAAACTTAAGAAGTTTCATATAACTTATTCTAAGAGCTTAAACTCGGATTGTCTAAGGTAGAAATCTCGAGTTTCTAGACTTGGTTCTAAGGGTACTTGTTTGTTGTTCTATTATAACAATATACAAGTGATTAAGGATAGTCTAGGTGCATCACCAAGGAAAGTTCCTTTACTTGGAACTAGGAAGTTCATCCATATATCCTTAAGCTCAAGAACAAATACAAGATGTCGTCTTGTACTTTTTGCCCATACTCGATTGAAACTCAATGTGAGGAACATTTTTCTTTCTCTATTTTGGTTTATATAGTTAGCATGTAATTAAATCTTGGAAGCTGATTAAAATGTTAATTACTATTACTTAAGAAATGTCTTAAGTGTAGGTATATGAATCTAACACATAAGGGATGACCAGTCAATCACATAGACATACCGTATGGGACACTCTGTCGGGCAGTGACTGCTTATAGAGTTCTGGGAATTCTTATAACCTGATCGTGGCGAGAGCTTCTATAATATTCTTTTTCAGTCAATTCTTTGACTAAAGAGTGACTTTGATTTATGCTCGATGACCTTCATAACTGGGGTCAAATGGGAATTTTTTGGGTCATGATGAGCTGTGGCTATTCGAAGAGAATAGTGCGATAGGAGTTGTCCACCCTTTGTCATGGTTATTTAAAATATTAGGGCCACTCGAGGAGTAATAAGCTGGAAATGCATGGCCACGCTCGGAAGGCATCTATAATAGATAATTCCGGTCAGACAGTTACCCGCCAGATCGAGGAAACCACTCTTGATATGATCCAATGTAAGTACGACTTATAAGACACCTTGCGTTGAGTGAGAGATAGTAATAGGACAAGATAATTGGTGCGCACACTTGTCTCGGACAAGTGGGAGATTGTTGGAGTAAGTGTCCTCAACAATGGTGCGACCACTTAATTAAATCTCAATAATAAGAATACAAAGGTATGATTAATATTATAGTCAACTCTCAACAATAATCGGTAACTATTGACTTACTAAAGTTTGACGTTACTGTCGTATGACGGTGGTGATCAGTTGATCCCTTGAGGTCACGCCTAAAGGACGATCCCCTAATCAAGTAAGTTAATTAATTGTATAGTGATACAAATTAATTAATCCCTTACACAGAACAAAGTTTGAATTATAATTGAGAATTATATCTTATTGTAATATGATTAAATAAGATTCATTTAAGTATTTTAATTGTTATATTACTAGGAATACATAATGTTTATGAAACATTTGAGATAAGCATAATTGGTTGATTATAATTACAATTAGTTGTAGATTATATTAACCAAATATGAGATGACCCATTTTATTTACATGTGATCATAAAATATGACTTAAAATGTTAAGTCTAATTTATTTGTTATCAAATTGCATTTAAATTAGTTAAATGCACATTTATAAGATAAATTACATGTTACATGTCACATGTCACATATGTGTCAAATGACATAATCATAAAAAAAAATGGACTCATTTTTACATATGTAAACCGGTTTTATTGAGTTAGAAGTGGCATGTGGATTTTGATTATTAATCTAATAAAGATTAGACAAAATAATTAGCCTAAAAGCCTAAAAAGCTTGTCTACTTTCCTGTTAAGAACAAAAGGAAACGGCAACACCATTCCCATAGGGGCGTGCTGGTTTTGTGGGTAGAGAAAGGAGAAGTGTTTCTCTTATTATAACTCACTAGATCTCATATCCTTGCAAAATGCTTATCTTTAAAATAAATTCAACTTATCTGTCTAAAGTAAACTTGAGAAGTTTTACATAAACTTGAGTTCATATTTTCTCATAATATTACTAGTGTAGTAATAAGAATTATTTGATATATTGTTAAGGGCTACTACCATATAATACTAGTGTAGTATTTAGTAGTGATTAAAGGGCTAGTCTTGGGTACATCTAAGAGGAGAGTTTCCACTTTAACACTTGGAGTTCATCCTTCATATTATAAGCTCAAGAACAAGATTTGGAAGGTGTCCAAATCTTGTGCCCAAATAAATCAAATATAATGTAAGGAACAATTTTTCCTTTCTTCCTTGTTTTATGTTATGCATGCATAAGGTCCACTATTTTAATGAGTAAAATAATTATTTTATATTATTAGAAATGTCTAATAATGGGTTTAAGAAACCTTCAGAAGGATGTTTTAGACAGAGGCCGAAGAGTATTTTTTTAAAATGGTATTACTTGTATTTATAGGAGGTGAGAGTTTGGAGAAAAGTGACCTCAAAGTTGTTGCTGTAAAACCGATACAGAGCTGAGTACTATATTTTGGCGCGGCAGTTTTGGAGGTGTTTTAGGGTTCTTTTAGGGTTTATTTTGAGTTGTTCTTGTGTGTAAGGTGCAGGGAAGTTCTAAGGGCTGTTAATGGAGGTGGTTTTGTGTTTATATAGAGACGTTTGAAGGGTTAGAATAGGGTTTGAATGTGAAAGTAACAGTTTAAGTAGGATTGTGTCGCTGCTGGATTTCGGTTAGGTTTAGAGTTTGTGGGAGAGGTGTGGAGTCGGGTTAGGGTTAATAGGTAGTTGATTTGGAAAGGTTTCGAGCTTGATTTGTGGCGAGCTTGAGCTGTGCGAAACAGGGGTATGGGACTGGTTGTAGGTTTGGTTTTGGGGGGTTCTTGTGCAAGAAATTGAGGGCTTGGGAGTGCTAGTAATGGGGTTTAATAACTAGACTATGAGGGGGAAAGTTTGGGTCGAGATTGCATTGAATATTGGGCCCAAATCGGCTTCGAAACGAGCGTAAAAGACCGTCGCAAACTAGCGTTTATAAACATCGTTTTTAAACAAAAATGAGGCGGTGAAATGGAATAATTCATAGTTGACTTTTCAAGTCGGGTTTAAACAAATGTTTATTTTATTTTCAATAAAATAAATGAAAACGATTTTTAAAATGAATTAAAAACGAATCTGTTTGAGACGAAAATCTAATTTAAATTTCATTTAAAATACAACGACGACGCCCATTCTACATCGTAAAAAGAACCACAAATAATGATAATGTCTAAAACTAATTAAACATCGTCCTATCATCATCGGGTGTTTGGCGGGATTTCTATAAATACCAGTATTGACGGATACAGGTATCTACAAAATCATACATATAATTTATAGTACTACTACAACATATGTCTCATGTGTATATCACATTCATTCAATTCGTATGCATCTTATACATGTTTCACATAACCATACGCAACTCATATATAACATGCTTGCCAAAAGTAAACACATTCTTATGCCATAATCGCCACCGTTCACACAAATCTCATTTCATACATGCTTCGCATAATATCATCATATTCATGCTCATATTCCACCTCCACTTCACATCATTCTTAAAAATCAACATAGATTTTCACATCAAACACACAGATACGTCCCGACACTTCTTCGTTGTTACCAAGTAAGGGTTATAGGGGTAAAGTTGCGATTGTATGACGTCTCCCAAATCTTTGCAGTATCTCCCTATAACTCCTACACGGGTTCATTTTATTAGACACTTCAAAGTTCATTGAGTTAATTGGTTTTAGATTCGAAAAATGTTCGCTCTGATACAACTTTGTAACACCCCAAAATACAAAAGAGCCTTACAAGACCTCCTTAGTACTTCGGGATGCTACCATGTCGGTTGCTCGAGGTAGATAATATTAAATTAACATTAAAGAAACAATAATTATTAATTATATTTAATCTTTATTACAGTAATCTAATTACAATGACATAAAATAAACTCGTTTCATAAATATAAGACTCAACGGAAGTAAATGTCGTCGTTAAATCGTCGCATCCTAGTTATCCCAATTATCGACGAATATTACCTGCTAAACAACCTGCTCCCCATCCCCCAATGGATCATCACAGTTTTGAAAACATTAAATGGGGTCAATAACATTATATACCGACCAATGTACAAGACAAGCAATAGAGAAAGATAAACCGGAGGTCTACCGCAGCGGTTACCTCAGTAGACTAAGGTTACCATCCCTACTCTACAAAAACCACCAATTAACCTTGGACTGAAGCCATATGCGCCGAAATTCCATCTCAGCGCGAGAAAAACCCGGAACATTAACGTGCACATTCCCCACGTAGCGGGATAACTACGGGGACGAATTCGGGTTGTGATCCGTCTCCCAACGTAATCACCAACCAGTAACCATCTTAACAATCCAAACTCCAATCCCGAACTTCATCATCATCATAAATTAATCAAATAATTATAATCAACACATCATATCACATCAATTAGCATAACAGTATTGAGTAGGGAAACACTACATGAAAGCAAATCCGATCACAAGTATTCACATGTTGATCCTTCACATATCCATCACCTACATTAACATATTTATGTATAATTACCATACGTCCAATTAAGTACAGATGCCCATAAATTAGACTCATCATGACCTATATCTTATTCTCAACTTGAGAACAAAACTCGACTTTCCCTTACTTTTCAGCATAGAACACCATGAGTATAAAATGCATAACTAATTCCAGAAAAATCCAATCAATGCAAGACAAACTATTCCAAGACCCTAAGAATATTACCTATAACTTATATTAGAAGACATGCATGTAACAAAATTACCAATCTATCAAGACTCAAAAGATATATTTATCACAATGGTCAAAACTCGTTGCATAAAGTGTAACGATTCATAAAATAGGTTTAAAACATTATGTTTAAGAAATTCCAGAGCCTATATTCATCTACACTCTTCAAGGATCATGTGTGAAAAATACCCAGATTAGATTCAACATATAAATTAGGTTTTCGAAGCATTGCAATTGACATAAGCAGATTCGCAATATTCTGGATAGATGTTTATAAATAATTTACACAGGACAAACGACAAATTATTTAGCTACGAAATTAGACAGACAGAAACTAGGCTTGTAATAAATGATAGTATCTGTTTAACTGATAGGCGAGATTTATGTCGTTCTAAGTCCGCTATCAAACAATATTTATAAGTCCAAACTAAAACTAACTAGGGCAGCTAGTGATAAGTCCGGGTCGATCACAGGGAGGCGGTCGATCTAATCAAATCTAGGGTCAAGTTCAGTTCTGCCAAGTAACAGGTTTTAATAGTTTGAGAGGTTGAGAAAGAGGGATAACAAACAAAAGCAATAATCGAAATGCAATAAAAAGGGTACGAAAATCAGATGAAGGAAAAACTAGGGCAGAACGGGTTCACTATGGTGTCAAAGGGATAGGTCGAGCCAAGGTCTAAACAGTCTAAAGGGTGAGAAAGTTGCTTGTTCGGCCTCCTAACCACCCCTAGCGACTCTGATAACTGGTTCGGTCTCACAGAAATCACTATCCTATATGTCTACCGATCGGTATAAGGCTATGCCGATTGGTGTCAGGTCTATTTTCCCAATCACTTGGTCAGTCTCAGGGGAAATACACTAAACAAATGATAACCTAGCGTCCTAGGTCAGTCAAACGACAATTAAATGAAACATAGGTTCAGATGCATAAACGGTTTAATTGGTACCCCTAAATCCCGGATCCACAATAGTTCACCCTAGCCCTAGCATGCAGATTAGCTACTCATGGTGATAGATCTAAGCATATGAACTACTGTATTAGCATAAGGCATCATAGCAAAGCGATGTGGAAACAATAAACGAACAAAATAACTAAATGCGAAACAAAGAAACCTGAAATAGGTCTGAATACAAGGCTATGTCGATCGGCAGAAGAGTATCCCGATCGGCGGAAGTACAAAAACGAACGAAAACTTAAAACTAATCGACTAAAATGTAAACAATAATCTAAAATGGAGTTTTTGAGCGGAAACTCGATCCGTGACAAGGGATCTTGTGTCTAGGGAGAGATGCCTCTTGAAATCCGCTGCCTCTCCCACTTATAACCCTCCTTTAGGTCTAGGGTTAGGTTTTCTCTGATTTGGGCCCGATCTCGCGTCCTAGTGGCTTGGGCTTTGATAAGCTCGAGTCCCTTCCCCAACAAAGCGTGCCCCGTGGATTAGAGAGGTAGTTGGACCATCCCTCTAAGCTCCCACTGATCGGTGGATGGGTCTTCACGATAGGTGTGGGCTTAAATTGTTCTCTATAGGTCTTCTTTTGATAGTTCAAGGTATATGTGGGCTCCCACCGATAGGTGGGCTTGTATGAAGTGTCCACAAGGCTTAGGAAGAAGTGGAAAGGGCCCCCAGGATGTCTCTGCCGATCGGTCGTAAGGCATTGTCGATCGGTGGTAGGCCATTTGGCCCTTGGTCGATCGGTGGAAGTCATTGCCGATCGATGGCACTGTTAAATTCCTGCACCGCGCACTGAACTTAAAACGTCCGCCATTTCTTCGTTACTTGGCGGATTTTGGCGTTCTTGGTCTCATTCCGAAGCTAAGAAAGAGATCTATCTTATCAACCTTGAATCGCCTCAATCACATATCTAGAACTCAATCTATTTCCCTTCAAACTATCCAAAATGCATCCAAATGCACCCCGAGAAGTCCTAAACCTGCAATTGAGGAACAAAACATACCAAAGTAGCATAGGCGAGGGATATGACATGAAATCGGCTCAAATGAGCTATAAGTAAGACTGAAATGGGGGCGCATAAGTGTGTAAATGTGCATATAAAATATGCACATCAAACTCCCTCAAACCAAACCTTTACTTGTCCTCAAGTAAACATAAACCAAAGCACACTTAATGACTACGATAAGAGATAACGACTCTGGACACTCATGCTTTCTGTTCATCCAAACTATGGCTTTCACAAATAGATAAGAACAAGTGCACAAGAGTCGACCTTCAAAACAGGTCTTATACATGCCTAAATTTCAATGTTCTTCATGAATAACGCAAGACCTTGCAAACGAGCTCAAAAGTAGAGACTCAACAAGCACACTCAATAACATGATCCAAGTTCGTAAATAATACTCGTAGTACTAAAAGTTCTCAAGGTATGCTGGGCACAAGGTTGTAATGGGGCTATGTTCAATAGGTGAAAGATGGGTGCGTGCTAACGCGTATGGGAGTGTGGGGCTCAAAAAACTGGTGGTTGCGCTACCACTAATGAAAAGACCCAGACGACCATAACATTAACCAATACCGATCATAGGCAAAAATTCGAATCTCTTGACATTATCATAACTTCAGTATTTGCACTTCACACAATAGGAATTCACATTCATATATTGATAGCACCATTTTGGAACTGCTACCTTCACAGTAGATCTCAGTACTTCACTTTATTGTTTGGAAACTCAACTTTCGATCACTATTCTTGCTGTATAACTTGCTGTGGAGCTGAATTATTCTCCAGATATTCATGTAACACTGAAACAGGCCAAAAACAGGGGCTTGCCGATCGGCATACTACCTTCACCGATCGGGGTACTAGGCCACACCGATCAGGTATCAGCTCAAAAACTTCAAAAATCAGGCCCTTTTCTTCATTTGACACGTTTTCGTGACATAACTCTCCTATACGCAACCATTACAGTCTGGGTAGGATGTTTTTACGATGTAGTTCATAATTTGTAAGGTTGTAACCAAGGTAGTCAATATAGTCTTGTGAAACGTGGTCAATAAAGAGTGGATCCTACATCTAAAAGGACGAATCAAGGCAATTTGGCTTAGTGGAGTTCAAATTTAAGTGAATGCCCGGTCCGCGGACCTAGGGTGCATACCTTCGGAAACTACAACGAGTCAATATTCACACTTATGAATCAAGCACGAGCATACAGGTTAAGAATTACAGTACGTCATTGAGAAGCATTTCGATACAAAGTAGATTCACATCAAACAAGTCAATTTAGACATGTTAGACTCGTTAATCCAATCTAATCTCAATATGTCATATCATATAGGTTAGGCCACAGTTGAGATGAATTAAGCTAAGTGTATATATCTTCATCGTCGTTTTGCACATCTCAAACCAATACACACACATAAACAGTTCTAAAAAATTTTATTTTCACGTATGAACATGCAACTGCTTATAGTACATATGAATGAAGCACACAACCAAAACCCTCCCCCAAACCAAACTCGTCATTGTCCTCAATTGACGAAAATCGGAGCAAAGGTGGTTAAAGGAGAATGGGGAATGCAGGTGAGAGTGAAAGTGGAGAGGGTAGACTTACAGAATGAGTGAGAGTTCCCCCAAACTGGTTCAAAGCAAGGCGGTGAATGGTGAACAAGTCCTCACCATCCCGAGCTATCATCAGCTAGACGGCTCCGTCACTACCTGTAGCATTACAAAACAGGAGGAAAAATGTCTCTCTCGCTCTCATCTCACACAATGTCTTAAAATGTCTCAAAACGAAAGCAAAAATTGTCTAACTATTACAACTGAAATAAGATTGTTCCAAAAACAAAAAGCAAATAACAACGGGTTGCCTCCCGGAAGCGCTGGTTTCAGTTAGGTCCCGCACGACCTTGTTTAGCTTCGGATCAAGTGTAGGGAATGTCATCAGCACAGGCCTCTCTTGGCCTCCAAACAGCACGAGCATCCACAAGAGGATGGTTGGGCCATAGTACACTCGGCAGACCGGCAAGGGGCGAATCTCCGTGCCCGGTTGATCTCGGATGGCCTCGCCAATCACGTGAGTCATAAATTCCTGCATCCAAAGGTTGAAAAGTCTCCAAGGTGTCTCCAAAGATGTGAGACGGAGATATAACATTAACAGAACAGGCAGAACTCATAGCATCAACACTAGCAGGAGACAGGGGAAGGTCAGAACTAACAATCTGGGGCAGGGGATGATCATGGAGCTCTGTGGGGGGTGGATGCCGATCGGCAAGGGTGTGAGGCCGATCGGTGGGTACTGCAGACTGACAGGTGAGGTCTCCAAACTGGTAGGTGGGGTCCTTTAATGGCCGGTTCTGGTCTCTAATGATCGAATTGGTCTTTACAACTAAGGGAGAGCGGGGTGTATCATAAGGTTTAAACACTAGAAGTTCACCCCCCACCTTAAAAGTCAAGGTCCTCTTAGCAACATCAATTATAGCACCTGTAGTGTGTAGAAAAGGTCTCCCTAAGATGATAGGGATGTCGGCATTTTCAGGTATGTCTAACACTACGAAATCGACCGGTATGTAAAACCCACCCATCTTAACCGGGACATCCTCAAGTAAAACCAAAGGTCGTGAAGTGGTCCTATCCGCCATTTGGACTGTCATATTCGAGCTCTTGAATTGGGTCAAGCCCATCTTCATAGTTAAGGATAAGGGTAGGACACTCACACTAGCGCCGAGGTCACATAAAGCATTATCTATATTAAGGGCGCCTATGGTACATGGGATGCTGAAACTACCGGGGTCACCTAGTTTAGGTGGAGAATTGCTCAATTGAGGTGCACTACACCTTTCTGTGAGAGCAATTATCTCTACCTGGGGCAATGCTTTCTTCCGGTTCAAGAGGTCTTTGAGGAACTTGGTGCAAGAAGGTACTTGTAAAACTAGATCAAGAAATGGAATAGTAATATTAAGTTTAGCAAGTACCTCTTTAAATTTTCCAAATTGTTCCTCGAAAGGGGACTTCTGCTTGAGACGCCTCGGGAATGGCAGCTTAACCTCAGTTCCAGCATTTCCAGCTATCAAGTCCTTCTCCAGACCTTCCCCAGAGCTCTCTCCAGCACCTGTTAGACCCCGATGTCGATCGGTGGTGGGGTCCGCCGATCGGTGTAATGCTCCACTTTTGTCCCTGCTTGTTTCTGTTTCATTTTCTGGTTCACCCTTGTCTCTGACTTTCTTCTTTTCAACCCTTGGCATGGAAAGACTGTCATAGCTAACTCCACTCCGAAGATGAATAGCATTAAGAGTGTGAGTCGGGTGGTTGGGTTGTGGAGGCAATTGGCCTTGTTGCCTTTGAGCTTGCGAGGCGGCCAGCTGGGCTATTTGAATCTCCAAATTCTTGATGGCGCTAGACTTTTCTTGGTCACTTTTAGCCACTTGAGCCACTTGAGGAATAAGGTGCTCTTGGCTTTTCAGAACCCCTTGCAACATGCTTCGTAGATCATTCATGTCGGTAAAAGTGGGTGACTAGTAAGGTTGTGGTGACGATGTGGATGCAGCCTTGTTTGGATGTTGATAGGCTGAACTAGAGGTGCTTGTATTGCCCGGTGGAGGGCCTTGATGAAACTGAGCTTGATATGGTTGCTTGTAGGGTTGTTGAAAGCTCTGACCATAAGGAGAGGTTTGCTGATAGTTATGGAATGCAGCAACCTGCTCTTGAGTGCCCTGACATGTGTAGATCGTGTGCCCATATAACCCACATGCATTACAGATCATAGGCAATGGCGAGGACTGCACTCCACCGATCGGTGGGAGGGGTGTGCCGATCGGTGGGGTGTTGTCCATCTTCAGACTTGCTAGCTGTGCTGTCAAATCTGCAATTTGTGATGTCACGCTATCCTGGAAAAATGTCTCACCACTCACTGCTGCAACACTAGTGTAGGATGATTGTACATACGATATGCTATGATTAGCCATTTGCTCAATCACATTCCTAGCTTCATCAACCTCCACCGAGTCAAACCTCCCATTTGCTGCGGAGTCTAATATCCTCCTTGAGTCTGTATTGAGGGAGTTGTAGAAAGTCATGGCGATGTACCCCTTAGTAAACCCATGATGAGGGCATTGCCTTTCTAGGCCCTTGAATCTTTCCCATGCGTCATATAGAGACTCATTCACCTTTTGTCTGAACCCAGTGATTTGCATCCTTAGGTTAACGGTACGCTCCGGAGGGAAAAATTTCCTGTAGAAAGCTAGCACAAGTGTACCCCACGCGTTGCTCTCTGTCACACTAAGAGTTTGCAGCCAAGATGAAGCCTTGTCCTTCAAAGAATGCGGGAACATCATTCGTTTTATTTGGTCTTGGGTCACACCCTCATTGATAATCATTGCGCACAAGTCGCAAAATTTGTTGATGTGACTAGCCGGGTTTTCATTCATCCCTCCTCCGAATTGCTCTTTTCGAACCAAGTTGTAAAATGATGGATCTATTTTGAACTTGGTAGCTGTGAGGTTCGGATTGAGAGTCCCAGTTGGAACTTGAGCAGCCGTAGGCAGCCCTTCATCCGAAAGCTTCGGCATGGTCCTTCTTGGTGGTGATGTAGGTGGTGTGGATGCGGGTGATGATGAAGATGATGACAATTGCTCACTAATAGTCTCTGCAAGTCTTTGATTCTTGCGCAGGGTCCTTTCTGGTTCAGGATCGAATGTAAGTAGGATCCCAGAACGTCTCCTGTGCATAAAAACTTTGAGAAAACAGTCAGAAAGCAAGAGCACCGATCGGCGGTGGGTCTGACCGATCGGTGTAAAGGTAAAACTGAACCTAAAGACCCTAAAAATCAATTTGAAACTATTGCCTCCCCGGCAACGGCGCCATTTTGATAGGCGAGATTTATGTCGTTCTAAGTCCGCTATCAAACAATATTTATAAGTCCAAACTAAAACTAACTAGGGCAGCTAGTGATAAGTCCGGGTCGATCACAGGGAGGCGGTCGATCTAATCAAATCTAGGGTCAAGTTCAGTTCTGCCAAGTAACAGGTTTTAATAGTTTGAGAGGTTGAGAAAGAGGGATAACAAACAAAAGCAATAATCGAAATGCAATAAAAAGGGTACAAAAATCAGATGAAGGAAAAACTAGGGCAGAACGGGTTCACTATGGTGTCAAAGGGATAGGTCGAGCCAAGGTCTAAACAGTCTAAAGGGTGAGAAAGTTGCTTGTTCGGCCTCCTAACCACCCCTAGCGACTCTGATAACTGGTTCGGTCTCACAGAAATCACTATCCTATATGTCTACCGATCGGTATAAGGCTATGCCGATTGGTGTCAGGTCTATTTTCCCAATCACTTGGTCAGTCTCAGGGGAAATACACTAAACAAATGATAACCTAGCGTCCTAGGTCAGTCAAACGACAATTAAATCAAACATAGGTTCAGATGCATAAACGGTTTAATTGGAACCCCCAAATCCCGGATCCACAATAGTTCACCCTAGCCCTAGCATGCAGATTAGCTACTCATGGTGATAGATCTAAGCATATGAACTACTGTATTAGCATAAGACATCATAGCAAAGCGATGTGGAAACAATAAACGAACAAATAACTAAATGCGAAACAAAGAAACCTGAAATAGGTCTGAATACAAGGCTATGTCGATCGGCAGAAGAGTATCCCGATCGGCGGAAGTACAAAAACGAACGAAAACTTAAAACTAATCGACTAAAATGTAAACAATAATCTAAAATGGAGTTTTTGAGCGGAAACTCGATCCGTGACAAGGGATCTTGCGTCTAGGGAGAGATGCCTCTTGAGATCCGCTGCCTCTCCCACTTATAACCCTCCTTTAGGTCTAGGGTTAGGTTTTCTCTGATTTGGGCCCGATCTCGCGTCCTAGTGGCTTGGGCTTTGATAAGCTCGAGTCCCTTCCCCAACAAAGCGTGCCCCGTGGATTAGAGAGGTAGTTGGACCATCCCTCTAAGCTCCCACTGATCGGTGGATGGGTCTTCACGATAGGTGTGGGCTTAAATTGTTCTCTATAGGTCTTCATTTGATAGTTCAAGGTAGATGTGGGCTCCCACCGATAGGTGGGCTTGTATGAAGTGTCCACAAGGCTTAGGAAGAAGTGGAAAGGGCCCCCAGGATGTCTCTGCCGATCGGTCGTAAGGCATTGTCGATCGGTGGTAGGCCATTTGGCCCTTGGTCGATCGGTGGAAGTCATTGCCGATCGATGGCACTGTTAAATTCCTGCACCGCGCACTGAACTTAAAACGTCCGCCATTTCTTCGTTACTTGGCGGATTTTGGCGTTCTTGGTCTCATTCCGAAGCTAAGAAAGAGATCTATCTTATCAACCTTGAATCGCCTCAATCACATATCTAGAACTCAATCTATTTCCCTTCAAACTATCCAAAATGCATCCAAAAGCACCCCGAGAAGTCCTAAACCTGCAATTGAGGAACAAAATATACCAAAGTAGCATAGGCGAGGGATATGACATGAAATCGGCTCAAATGAGCTATAAGTAAGACTGAAATGGGGGCGAATAAGTGTGTAAATGTGCATATAAAGTATGCACATCATTAACCTTTTCGAAGAAAACGTATTTACGACAGCAAAAACAATTGAACAAGACGACCCAACGAATCTGTGAATTGCTGTAATAATTAAATCATTCTAACCCTAATCAATATTGATGATGCACGACTCATACAACATAATCATATATTCTAAAATATGATTAATGATGAAAGCATATAAATAACTTACAATAAAAGAACAAGATCGATTGCAAGGATGGAAGCCCTAATTTACTAGAAGCATAAACCTTCATTCTTCTCCTAGATGCTTAAGGAGATGGTGGAAATGAGGAGAGGTAGTTTAAAGGGTTTTAGGGTTGGTAAACTGATTAGTAAAAAATTAGCCTACTATATATAATAGCCATCTATCTAATACCATCTATATGAAACGACATAAACCCGAAATGGTACACTCGGTCGAGTGCCACCTACTCGATCGAGTACCACATTAAAAATACGGAGTATAACAAACACATCTCTCAACTCATTCTCCTTTTAGTTTTCTCATAGTTTTCATCCTAAAAATATTTCTTTTGTTCTATTTTTATTATAGTAGGTTTGTTTATCTTGTAAGAGGGTTGTAAGAAGAAGATTAGTTGTTTGTGATACTTTCATAAGTATTCTTGGATTATCATACTCTATCCTAATCCCTTGTACAAATAATATTTCTGTCCTTAATCAATTTCTTATTCATTTCTTGTTTCAATCCAATCATTTAGTCTTTTGTTTGTGTTATAATCTAAGTTGTTGTTTTCCTATTGTTGTTATCACTTTCTACCATTGTTATCATCAAAATAACTTGTGTCTTACATTCATACATCACCCATGTCTAATCTATTGTACCTTAACATGATAATAATATTTTATTTGATCATGAGTGAGTAATTCCTTTTATAAGGGAATAAGGGAGTCATGTGTGATTAGTAATTGAAATTGTTGGAAAAGAAGTTGTTGCAATTGTATCATTGGTCTATGCATGCTTGGATTGTATTGTTAATTAATGATTCTTGATCACAATCTTTCTTTAAATATGATATTCCTTCCTAAGATCGAGAGACGAGAATTGAATAGACAAAGCATCGCATGGTAGTTCAAACTAGTTAAACGTGAAAGCTCGCTAGACCCTGTACTATGGTAACAACAATTCGAAAGATGTTGTATGAGCTAAAAAATGAACCAATTGCATGATTTATAAACTCCAACTTGGCATGAACTAATGTACATGTATGAACCTATCTCCCTAGATCTCTTTATCTTCATTATCTTCATAATATTATTTGTGTTTATGCTTTCTTATTGTTTATAAACCACAATATTCAACATTCGTTATATGGTAAATCAATCATTACAAGATCATTGTAAAAAGAAACTCCCTTTTCCCCGAGATCGACCCCATACTTCCCTAATCACATTTCTTATGTTGTTAGCCTAGTCCAAGGGTTATTTATATTTGACTAGGGTACACGACAACCCCATCAAATTTTGGCGTCGTTGCCGGGGAAACGGTTTTGTTCAACTTTTAATTTTTTTTATTGTGATTTATTTTCTCTTCCTTTGTCCTTTAGAATTTTTCGTTGTAGTTTCTGTCTTATGCCCAAATCTTCTCAAACCCTCGAAGAGACTTTACTTAGACATCAAAACTTTTTCAACGAAATTTCTCAAGCTTCCGACCTTTCTAGTTTAGACCGTATCGGTGAAACCTATTTGGATATTTACCCTAAACTTGAAAGAGAAGAACGCTTTCACACACCACAATCCATGAAACACATTACAACTTCACATTTATTTCAAATTCCACAAAATAAAATTGTTCGTTTATCCAACCATTCCAAAACCACAACCGAAACACTACCAAAAGATAGTTCCACTCCACAGATAACTGCGAGAAACTTTGAAATAAATCCCACTTTTATAAGCCTCATAGAAAGAAGCCAGTTTAGTGATGGTGCTAGTGAAGACCCAAATCTCCATATCAAAAACTTTTGCAATTATCGCTCCACCATTAGACAAAATTGAGTTTCCTAAGACTAGATTAGGGAAATGCTCTTTCCTTTTTCTTTGACTGGAAGGGCCAAGCTTTGGATCAATAGCTTAGAAATAGTTGTCTTAGGAATCACCGATTGGGACAGCCTAGCCCTTGCCTTATACCAAAAATATTTCCCACCCGAAAAAACCGCACTCATAAGGAGCCAAATTACTGGATTACGACAAGGGGTCGATGAAACCCTTTATGAAGCTTGGGAAAGGTACAAGGATTTACAAAGAGAGTGTCCTCATCATGGATTGGATCCATGGTTCTTGCTATCACCTTCTACAGTTGTTGTTATGGTAAATCTCGGCGCATCTTAGACTCCATCAACGATGGTCGATTTGACCAAATCGATGTAGAACTTGCCCACTCAACTTTCAAATCCATGGCAATCCACGTTTCCTAATATAGCAATTCACGAGCTATGCCATCAAAAGTGAAGAAAGTAGAGTCTAAGGTAGATCGGCTGGAAACCCAAATAGCTCTCCTCCAATAATAAGTAGGAAGCTCTTCCCGGCCAATGTCGACAACAAGTCAAAGTCACTAGTCAAGTGATGCTTTGCGAGACTTGCGGAAATGCTGGACATAGTTCTCACGAGTGTAGAAGCCCCATAGAGCTAGTGAATGACTATCAAAACCAAAGATAAGGCAATCCCTACTCAAACTTCTACAAAAAAAACACTAAGAGGGTCTTTGGTTGGGAGGTTTGAAATGAATGGGAATGGATTTGGGCAAATCTAGTGTTTGGTTGACTTGTTTTGGAATGGAGTTAGATACTTGATGAATTCTAACTCCATTCCAAACCCCTAGAATTTCATACCTAAGTTTCACCCCAAGTTTCTAACTCCATTCCCTTCTACTACAAAAAATAAACTTACCAAACAAGTTTAGAGTGGTATGGGAATCTCAATCTATCCCTCTATGGTATGAGATTCTAATGTAAGTTTCTTAAACTCAATATTAGACATTTCTAATACCATATTACAATTAGTTTACTCATTAAACTAAATGGATCTTATGCATGCATAACATAAAAACAAATAAGGAAGAATAAGTAGTTCCTTACATAGATTTAAACGGATTTTGGGCACAAAATAGGAGTCCTTCCTACTTTGTTCTTGAGCTCAAAATATAAGGATGATTTCCTAGTTCTTAGAATAAGAACACTCCAATTAGTTGCACCAAGACAATACCCAAAAATCACAAATATTACTACACTAGTATGATTTGTAAGATACCCTTAAAATATCACTAATATGTCTATTACTACTCTTAGTAATATTATTAGTAATCTATGAACATAAGTTGATGGAATCTTCTCAAGCTTATTATTTTAGAGTAAGAAAAATGAAGAGGTTGATAGATAAGTTGCATACATATCTTATGAGATCAAGTGAGTATTTTATAAGAGAAAACATTTATCTTTTTTTCCCTCATGGAGCCGGAACCCCATGCCCTAGGGAAGGGTGGGCCTTTGCTTTTGTTCTTAACAAAGCACTAGGGTAGAGTCTAGGCAAAGAATCTAATCATGTTGCTACATCATCAATAAGAACAACAATCATGATCTATACCCTACCCTTTGGCTCACCAAAACCGATGCACCACACCATAAAATGGGTGTCCATTTTATCTTTGTATTTTGTCATTTGTCACATATGTGACATGTGACATGTAACATGTAATTAAGCTTATAAATGCACATTTAACTAATTTAAATGCAATTTCATAACAAATAAATTAGACTTAACATTTTAAGTCACATTTTATAAGTACATGTTAATAAAATGGGTCATCTCATATTTGGTTAATATAATCTACAACAGTTTGTAATTATAATCGACCAATTTTACTTATCTCAAATGTTTCATAAACATAATGCATTCTTAGTAATATAACAATTAAATTACTAAAATGAATCTTATTTAATCATATTACAATAAGATATATTTCTCACTTACAATTTAAGCTTAGTTCAATTTAAGGGATTAATTAATCTGTATCGCTATACAATTAATTAATGTATATGATTAAGGGATTGTCCTTTAGGTGTGACCTCAAGGGATCAACTGATCACCACCGTCATACGACAGTAACGTCAAACTCAATTGAGCCAACCGTTACCGATTTATGTTGACCCGTTGACTATAATATTCATCACCCCTTTGTATTCTTATTATTGAGATTTAATTATATGATCGCACTATTGTTGAGGACACTTACTCCAACATCTAATTCATTCCATTCCACCCGCTTGAACCAAACAACCCCTAAGTACCATCCAAACATGTCCTAAAAAAGTACAAACATCCAAAATCCACATCAAAAAATCCAAACACATAACCAACAATACATACTGCAACAAAAACAATACAACCCACCTAGTTTCCAAACTCAAAGGTGTAGGTACCTCAGGTCTACACCTTTGGCCAACCACCTAGTGATGATTGGGCCACATGTTTGGTATGCGAAACGATTTATGACAGCTCATAAGTTTATCGTCAAGTGATAGCTCAAATACTTGTGTCTACCCCTTGGTCGTCATCTAAGTGCCGATATGGTCGTTTTGACAGTCAATAGATTTTTTTGGAGTCCGGGTCAAAAACCGCTTCATTTTCTATAAACCGTCTTTTAAAACCGAGTCTGAACGCTCGAGAATATTCCGGATATTTTAATATTTCAATACTTATCTTTCTTAGTAAAATATATATATCCGTATTTTATTTAAAAGAATTCGTAATCTACCGCAATTCCCTAAAAGAAACGTAGAAATCTTTCTTTCAAAGTATGAAACTGCTTGGGAATTGACGCAGCGGGTGCTGCACGTCTTCTAAGAGTCGCAGTGCCTGCTGCGCCTCTTTCCCAGCTCGTTTTTGCTGGCACTGCACCTCTTTCCCAGCTTGTTTTGCCTGTTTCCGGAATATTTTCGAGTCATTCCAAAATTCTTTTGATTTTCTCCCTATAAAAGGAGAAGTTCGGCGCACTTTTAAAGGACGCGAGTGTTCCACCCCTTCTTTTCTCTCTCCTTGTATTCTAGACCTTGCTCTAAGCATTTTGACATCTACATGCTTGATCAATCGACCACGTAAGCTCATATCCTTCTGGGGTTCCCGTCACGTTTTGCATCGACCTACCAATTTGACCAACTACACTTAATCAATTTAACTAATCGGTTTTCGATTCTCTTACGAGGGCACTTTCTTTACATTCGAGTCGAGCTATCACTAAAGCGCAACTTAGTTAGTCTCATTTCGTCAACATGTAAGTCTGAGGGAGTTTAATTTCGTCTTTTGTATTTTTATTAGTATTTTTATTTAATTATGTAAGATTCATGTCGCATTTATGCCAAACCTTTTTGAAACCTTTCTTTTATTAGTTTTATTTAAATCACCTTTTTTTATAGTTCGCCTTAGATCCCTAATAATTCAATATTAGTGGGTTTTGTCATCTTTTAGATCAAGTTTGAGTCTTTCGAGGTTAGATCTGTCAATATCAAATCTCTAGGATTCGTCTTTGATATAATTAGTGTAATTAATATGACTTAAATAACCTATATTCGAATTATAAATAAATAATAAGCCGTAAATATACAAACGAGTACTTACTGATTGCGATTCTGGTTTCACAGCCTGAACCCAACTCAAGAACAGACGCACAGAGTGCTTCACCTCTTCCAGAGGACGCATCACAGGTTGCGCCTGTTCTGGGTTGGATTCTGTCTCCGAACTTCGTGATTCACTCCGACGTAGCCTTAATTGCATAATTAATCGATTATTAATTCTAGTACCGCTGCTACTTTGTTCGTTTAGTCTTTTATTCGTTATTTTATTTAAACCTTTCTTTTGGGTATATTTCCAACATAGATACTGGAATCTGTTGTAATCTTTGTAATTCTTTTATAGCTTTATTTAACCATTGTATTGTACGATTTATTCGGCTTTCACATGTAATCTATTCTAAATCCTATTTGACCTAATTGAATGCTAAATTAGATGTTCAACGGACATAGTCTAAGCTCACATGGTAGGATTAAAACGTGGATGTTGTGTTGCATGAATATAAACCGACTATATATCGGGATTAGGTGTTCGATTAAATCATTTTTTAATACGTACCCTCACCCCTTACTCTAGATCTTTGTGAACATCGGTGTTCATTGACATCCACGAGAGTTATTCTAGACATAGAATGCTAAGCGTAACGAGTTCTTGGTGTTCATGTTATTACTTTGTGTCTTGACATGGCATAAAGTATTCGAACGGTTCCAACATCCCACTAAAGTTGGTGGCGACTCCACAAATGTGTATTACTACGCTTGTCCCTCATTTCTCCATTCGTAGTTCCTCGCGCGCCACTGCTCGGAAAGGATCCCAAATCCGTGTATCACAGTTTGGCGATTATGCTGGGGATTATACACTTACGTGTAACACAGTTGTCGCTTTTCATTACTCAACCTTCGAAGGTCGTTTTATTCGGCCTTCCTATGCCTAACCCAATCCTTTCGACCAATCGTCATGTTCTGATTGACATCAACCATACCACGGTGTTTACTCATGTTAGCACCAAGGGCTTTCACTACTCGGGTGAATGGACTAGGAACTGGCCTTACTCATGTTTGGCGCGGACCTTTCTACACACCTTGGGTTTGATTGCTTGGTGTGGCAACCCACCCTTTAAGCCAAAACCCTTTTAAATGCATTCAGCATACCGTTATTATGCCTGTTTAAATGTGTATAACCCTTACATGATCACCAATTTTTTAAATAAACCATGACAGAACTTTTCAAAATCAAAAATCCTATTTAAATCTATAAAGCATTTTCAAATGTGGCCAAAAGTAGCGCGAAATGAGTCGAAATGCTTTCCAAATGTCTAGTCAAAATCATTTCTCCACTTCAAGTCAACACTCCTACAAGCACACTACAGTTGACTAGGACAAACATTTCCAAACCAGTCATTTTCAAAATTCACTTAAACACAGTGGCACACTCCCCCTTCACAAGTCGAGTCTTTTCGAGTAAGTGTGTTAAATTGGTCGATCGTGTTCTGATTCGTTGTCGGTGTATTGCCTCAACTTCCAAGATGTCAAGAGCTAGTCAAGCAAAAACTCGTGCACCAAACCAGAATGGTAATGGTCAAATCCTAGTTGCGCTCATCCATAAGAAAGTCAAGACCAAAATTATGCTCGCCTCAATGCCATTGAAGATCAAATTGTTGCCATAGAAACTAGGCTTCCTCCTCCGTACATTCCTCACAGTGTCTATAGTGACTTTCCACTTTTTGTGAGACAGCCAGAAGTCAATCCCAAGCCGGTTCCTTACGAAGCTGAAAAGCACCTCCAATACTTGGAGGAGCAACTAATGTACCTTATGGGGGATGACATTTATGAGGAGAATAATCGCAAGTATGAAGCGGTGGACGCGCAATTGCCAACAAACTTCAACATGACTAACATCCCGAAGTTCAAGGGGCATGAGAACCCTTTAAATCACATTCGTGCTTTCAAAAATTATATGTCTATCAAAGGCATCAAACCAGAGATGTTCCTAAGGATCTTTCCTTCATCTCTTGACACCATTCCTAAGCAGTGGTTCTACTCTTTAAATCACAAGAAGATAAAAACCTGGGATGATGCTGCAATTGAGTTCACCAAACAATACGCAGATAATGCTGAAACCCAAGTCAATAAACGTAATCTGGAGGTTCTCACCCAAAATGAGAAATAAGGCTTCACTGACTCCCTAAGTAAGCGAACTAAAACTAGCACACAGCTTATCGAACATCCAGATAGCTACTCTTGTAGAAAAATTCATGGACGATTTAAGACCTATTTATGCAAATCATCTCAGATATCAAAACATAAGGTCTTTCAAAGACTTAAACGTGTTAAGGACAAGAATCGAAGACGACATCCGGAAGGGACTCATGTCCAAAATGGTAGATCACGAATATCATGGTGCAACATGTCATTCTTCTGGCTTCACCAACAATTCCGATGAGGTCAACCCTGTCGAATCATCCAAGAAGAACAACCCTCAAAGGAAATTCACCAACCTTTGTGACACATATTCCAATGCCTTGAAACGGTTGATACAACAAGGCAAAATTCAACCTATAGGACCAACTCCTGATTCAGAAAAGAAATCAAGATTCTGGGACAAGAACGCATACTGCGAATATCATTTAGGCAAAGGAAACGATACAGAGAAATGCTACAAGTTGAAACATGTCATTCAAAATATGATTGAGGATGGTCGTCTACCCATCCCTCCCGGAAGCAAGCCTAACAATCTTGCAACAGGAGTTCAATGCCATGCTCAAAGACAAGACCAAACAACCTATGATCAGTCCAACCATGATTCAATACCAACCTCACCCTATGTCAAAAGCTATCTTAATGCTTTGTATAGTCCAGGCCCAAGCAAGCAAGCCATGTCACGAGCCAATGGTAGCCATGACACGAGCCAGAGCCAACCAAGACACAAAACAGACTCACAAAACAAACCAACAAAACCTCAGGAAAACCAGCCAGCAGCAGTGCCTTGCGGAGGGTCTCAGGGCAACTTCCAAGCTTAGGGACTCCTAAACAACTATGGGGCATGACTCTAGGGAGGGTCTACTAACTTTTTGTCCAGGAAACCTTCCTCAGAAAACGCCAGGAACACCCTTCAAAACATAAGCCAAGTTCAACAGTCCAGTTCTCACCTATCCAGAAGCAGTTCAGATGTCACTCTCAAAGTTTCCTCTTTTGGCCAAGCAGACTCAAGGGCTTTTTGCTCAGACTTTGGGGACTAGTACTACTCTAGTTTAGGACAAAAACACCAAGCAAAAAGTCCACTATGTACCATATATCAAAGCAGCAGCAAGGCAACAAGGAACCTGTCCTTTTCAGAGCTGTTTTCTATTGTTCACTTTATTTCAGTTTGTAGTTGTTATTTTGTTTTCTTTTGAGGATCATTATTAACCTTAGATGTGTTTGGACGTTCAAGATGTAACCCTAATGCCTATATAAGGCTTGTTTCTAATGAATGAAAGGTAGATTTGAAGTAAACACAAAAACTGAAACCTTGTTTCTGTTAACATCTCTTGGTTGTGTGCTTGAGACAACTTCCTTTGCTCTGTGCTTGGAAGTGAGCTTAGATCCTTAGCTGAGTGCTGAGTGCTGAGTGCTGGGTTCAAGGTTCAACCCTCAACCATTGGCTTTGTGCTTTGGTTAAGGTTCTATCTCTTTCTTTTAGCATTCAGTCCAAACAAAACAGACCAATCTCCAAGTGCCTAACCTTAGTTCAAATTGTCTTAGTTTAGCTTGTTTTCTGAATAGTTTCATTGCAAATTGATTATCAGAGCTTTGGTTTGTGAGTTCATTTACCTAACTACATTAAAAATACAAAATTCAACCATGAGTGAAGAGAGAATCACAGGTCTTGAAAACACAGTTCAAGGTCTTGTCAGAACTGTAATGGAGGTCTCTAGATCTGTCAATGAACTCCTTGAGGGCCAGCAGAACAATGATACAAGGGGAGGCAGAGGTCGAGGAAGAGGAGCACCTTTCCCACAAGGTGGAGGAAGGAGGAGGCAACCTGTAGATCAGTTTGAAATGTCAGACTCAGATGGCTCAGATCAAAGTCTTCTCAGACACCAGGACAAAGACATAAAGGTAGAGATCCCTGACTTTCTAGGTAGCATGAACCCTGATGATTTCCTAGATTGGCTAAGGTCTGTAGAAAGAGTCTTTGAGTTTAAAGGATACACTGATAGAAAGGCTTTTAAGGTTGCTATCATGAAACTAAAAGGCTATGCCTCACTATGGTATGAAAACATGAAAACCTTGAGGGTTAGGGAAGGGAAAGAACCTGTAAAGTCATGGCTCAAACTGAAAAAGAAAATGAGAGCTAAGTTTGTCTCTAGGACTACACTCAGGACATGTTCATTAAGCTTACTCACCTAAAGCAAGACCAAAGACCTGTAGAGTCTTATCTAAGGGACTTTGAACAACTCACACTGCAATGTGAGGTTGTTGAGAAGTCTGAGCAAAAGATAGCAAGGTTCTTAGAAGGCTTGGATGAGAGGATTGCTAGTAAAGTCAGGTTACAAAATATATACTCCTTTGAGGAAGCTGTTAACTTGTCCTTAAGAGTAGAAAAGTTGGGAAAAGGGAAGGCCAGTGCCTCTAAGACACCTGCTAGAACCCCTACCTACAAACCTTTTGTAGGAATCAAGATGGGAGAACCTGTGGCTCCTACTAAGGCTCCTTTCAACCCTGATAAAGGCAAGGCTGTTGAGGCAGGCCAAAGGAAGACTACCCCTCTCAAAAAGTGTTTTCAATGTCAAGGATATGGACATTTTGCTAGAGAATGTCCATCTAAAAGAGCTTTGAGCACCCTAGAAGTAGTTCATTGGGGAGATGATGAGGTGTTGGTCTGTGATGATGAGATGGAAGAGCCTGAGATAGAGGCTAGTGAGGAGTTGATAGAGCCTGATGCTGGGTTAAGTCTGGTGACATGGAGGGTGATGCACACACAACCCCAACCCTTAGAAGAAGATCAAAGACATCAGATCTTTAGAACTAGGTGCACCATAAAAGGAAGGGTGTGTAATCTGATTGTGGATGGAGGTAGTTGCACCAATGTAGCTTCTAAAACACTGGTGGATAAACTAACATTACCCACCAAAGACCACCCTCAACCTTACAAACTTAGGTGGCCGAACAAGGGGGCTGAAGTTAAGGTAGATCAACAGTGTGTTGTCCCATTTTCTATTGGTAAAGGATAAGCTGATAAGGCCTTGTGTGATATGTTGCCTATGGATGCTTGTCACCTCCTATTGGGGAGGCCTTGGGAGTTTGATAGGGATGCTGTCCATCAAGGAAGGGACAATACTTACTCTTTCAGGTTTGGGAAGAAGAAAATCATCTTAGCTCCTTTACCCCCTATCCTGAAAGGGAACCCTCCACTCTTAACTCAAACTGCTAAGGAAGTTCTGCTGTTGAGTGAATCAGAAATGGAGCAAGAGTTAAATTATCTTAGGCCAGTCTATGTCCTCCTCACCAAGGAGGTAGGGGAAGGGTCTAACCATGTGCCTAAGGAAGTACAAGCCTTGCTGAAAGCCTATGAGGATGTCTTCCCTGCTGAATTACCTAGTGGATTACCCCCACTAAGGGGAATTGAGCACCACATTGATCTGGTGCCTGGGGCTGTCCTTCCAAACAAGCCAGCTTATAGAAGTGACCCCAGGGCAACTCAAGAACTGCAATCTCAGGTGGGAGAATTGCTGAGCAAGGGGTATGTCAGGGAGTCTCTTAGCCCCTGTGCTGTACCAGCATTGCTAGTACCTAAGAAGGATGGAACTTAGAGAATGTGTATAGACAGCAGAGCAATTAACAACATCACCATTAAGTATAGGTTCCCTATACCTAGACTCAATGACATTCTGGATGAACTCAGTGGGGCTCAAGTGTTCACCAAGATTGATTTAAGACAAGGGTATCATCAAGTAAGGATTAGAGCTGGAGATGAGTGGAAGACTGCATTCAAGACCAAGCATGGGCTGTATGAATGGCTAGTGATGCCATTTGGGCTCTCCAATGCCCCTAGCACCTTCATGAGGCTCATGACAGAAGTATTAAGGCCTTACTTGGGAAAATTTATTGTGGTATACTTTGATGACATTCTAGTCTACAGTTCAAGCAAGAAGGAACACCTACAACAGCTGAATTTACTTTGTGAGGTTCTCAGAGAGAATAAGTTATATGGTAAGCTAGAGAAGTGCACATTCATGCAACCTGAGGTTCATTTCCTTGGGTTCATCATCTCAAAGGATGGGGTAGCTGTTGACCCTGAAAAGGTTAAGGCAATCAGAGATTGGCCCACCCCCAAGACAGTAATTGAGGTCAGGAGTTTCCATGGGTTGGCATCCTTCTATAGAAGGTTCATTCAGGGGTTCAGCTCTATCATGGCTCCCATCACAGAATGTATGAAGAAAGGGGAGTTCACTTGGGGAGAAAAGGCAGAGAAGTCCTTCAATACCATTAAAGATCTGTTGTGTAGATCCCCTATACTAGGCTTACCTGACTTTAACAAGTTGTTTGAGGTGGAGTGTGATGCAAGTGGGTTAGGAGTTGGGGCACTACTGGTTCAAGAGAAGAGGCCCATAGCCTATTTCAGTGAGAAGCTAAGTGGAGCAAGGTTGAATTACTCTACCTATGACAAAGAGTTTTATGCCATAGTGAGAGCTCTGAATCATTGGGGGCATTACCTAAAACCTAAGCCTTTTGTGCTACATTCAGACCATGAGGCCTTGAAGTTCATCAATGGCCAACACAAACTCAACCCCAGGCATGCCAAGTGGGTGGAATTCCTGCAATCCTTCTCCTTTTCAAGCAAGTACATAGAAGGAAAGAACAATGTAGTGGCTGATGCTCTTTCTAGAAGATCTGTGATGTTATCATTCATGAAGCAAAGGGTCCTAGGCTTTGAGTTCATGAAGGAACTCTACATGGAAGATCCAGACTTCAAGGAGGAATGGGAGGTGTATTCAGAAGGAAAACTCAAGAAGGGAAGTAAATACTTGACACAGAATGGGTTCCGCTTCCAAGGAAACAAACTATGCATACCTAGAGGTCCTTACAGAGGGTTACTAGTCAAGGAGGTCCATTGCAATGGCCTTGCAGGGCACTTTGGAGTACAAAAGACCTATGAGATATTGCATGAGCAGTTCTATTGGCCCAAAATGCTGGGTGATGTGCAGGATACTCTAAAGAGGTGCAAACCCTGCCAACTAGCCAAGTCTCAGTTCCAAGCAGGTCCCTACACCCCTCTACCTGTACCAAACAAACCATGGGAGGATATAAGCATGGACTGTTGGAGTAGGTGTCCTCCACAAAAGTGCGCCACATAATAAATCTTATTATGGAATATAATTGGGATATTTATTGACTATATATATGATTAGTCAGTTGATTAACGTAAATCAATAAAGGTTGGCTGACTAGAGTTTGACGTTATTGTCGTTTGACGGCGGTGATCAACTGATCCCTTTCGGTCACACCTAAAGGATAAATCCAAATAGTAACTAATTATTTGTATGCGATACAGTTAATTAGTACATTACATATATTCGATATGTACGAGAGTTAATTGTTAGAAATTGAGTTAAGAACTCAAATTCGATTAAACTTATTTTCAATTATGCGATAATTGACTAATAAATTTATATTTTATTTTAATACGATTAAATAAGATTTAACTTAGTAATTAATCGTTAAATTACTAAATTAGTTGAGGTTTTGAGATAGAGGTAATTAGTTAATTATATTTACAAGGAGTTGTAAAATAAATTAACTAAGCATTGTGGGACCCATTATATATTGATATAATGGTAAAATATTACTTAAAATGTTAAGTACATATTATTTATTTAATTGAGTCATATAATTGTTATATGATCAAATTAACACTTAATTATACAAGATAATTAACCATATGATCAATAAGTATTTGTAAGACAAATATCAAAAATCAAAATGGACCAAACTAAGGCCATTGTGGCCGGTTGGCTAGTAGTTACATGGTGATGATTTTGTTCTTATTTTTACTCTTTAGTTACTTTATGAAAGTGACATAACAAGTAGTAAACAATCATCACTTGTTCTACAACACTCCACTCTAATGCATGTGATCAAATGAACAAAATAAGAGCCCTATTTTGGCTTGTGAAGTCCGGCCAAATGGCCTATAAAATGATCAAGTGTTGCTCATTTTTTACTTACTTCATTTTGTGCTTTGTTTTCTTACTTCTCTCAAAACCTCATATTCTTACTAAAACTCTCAAACACTAATATTTACTAAGTATTACTAGTGTAGTAATATAGTCATAATATTAGTAGAATAATATCTATCTTATTATCTAGTTAATAATAAGGGTAGATTATTTGGGTTAATCTTGGTGCAACTTAGAGGAGATCTTCTACTTTGGAGATTATTTGTGTTCATCCATATTATTAGCTCAAGAACAACAAGAAGGAGTTCTTGTTGTGCCCTTATATTTTCCATATCAATGTGAGGAAATTTCTTCTCTTATATAAATGTCTTTATATTTGAATGCATGTTACATAGATCATTAAATACTAAATTAACAAGTAATTTAGCAACTAATTAGAGGAGTCTAATTAAGGTCTATGCACTTTCAATTGGTATCAGAGCTAGCTTGTAGCATGCATGTTCATTTTGGACATTTTTTATTAAAGTTATAAGATAACTAATAAATCAAAGATTTTGAGTTTAAATACGATCTGACCAAACCAATTTTGGGCTTGGTGCATGCTTATACCTACTGACCTCAAAATGTTTTTGGTTAAATTTCGTGATTTTAGGGATTAATTTGCTATTTATTTTGATTTTTGGCGTTTAAACCGAGTTAACATGCTTTTTATGAGTTAAAAGTTAACTAAAAAATAGTTTCATGTTGATTCTGGGCATGAAATTTTAATATGATCTCACATGCATTTCTTACATATTGTATGTAAAATTTCGTGAATTTTACTTATGTATTGCATGTTCATTGATGTTTATACGATAAAAGTCGATAATATGAGATTATAATGTTCATAAAATTGAAACGTCCATTTCTGGTCTTGAACATTTTTTGTACATTTAAAATTCTGATGTTGATACTCTTGGTGAAATTGCATAATTTGTTTCACTGTTTTACTATATCTAATGTTTTTATTTGATAAAACCATTAAATACAAAGCTATTTGTTCATAAAATTAATTTAAATTTTTTGAGCAAATATTTTTTATTTTTATAGTTCCTGGAAATTTTCCAGAATGTACAAAATTTTTGGTTTTAAATTTTATGATGTTTATATTTTAATTTGGTTTTATTTCATAATTGTTATGAAATAAACCGTAATATTTAGCAAATGAAATCAAATCGATCTAATTAATGACCAACAAAATTAGTAGTGACTAATTTTGAGTTCTAAATTAGTTTAGTTAATTAGTTTGAATTTAAATGCGATTTAAATGTTGATAGTGATTTTTAATGGTTAAAAATCAATAAATCCCGGAAAAATCGAGCTACAATGAGCATGAATTGAATCTAGGACGATTTTGGCATGAATTTTGCAGCAATTTATTTAATTTATGGTTGAATGAATGAATGTCATTTATTTAATAATTTATGCAAATTTTTTACCTAGTATGGCCTAGTTATTTTTAATCGTTATTACCCGTAATGTAAGGGAATAACGGTTTGGTTGTAATTTTATTGCGATCTCGTATCGCCGGTTTGTATAATTTAATAATTTTATTTTATATAGAATAAATGTATAATAGGAATTTGTATATTTGTACATTTGTAATTATTTTTAAGAAGACCGGTGACTCCCTCAAGACGGTTCCATTTTGGAATGTGTTCCAAGTGAAGAGGCAAGGGACCAAGGAGTTGGTTTCCGAATTTGTAACTATCTAGTTAATTTTGATTAGCTAGGGGGCCATACTAGGATTTTATTGTTGCTTGGTTGCTTGCTTTATTTCCGCTCATGCCAAAATCGTCACACATGCATTTTATTTACCGTTATTGTCAATTCAACGTTATTCACAATTCACCGACTTAGTTCACTTATAGGGAATTAATAACTAAATTGACAAGATCTCTCACATGTTTAAAAATTGAGATTAGCCTTACCAATTAATAACACCTATGAATCCCGTGTTCATTAGGGCTACCACGCTCGTGGGTCCCTTTTTACCTCGGGTAAGTAGTGTGATACGATCACAAGCTAAAATTGGATTGGACTCAACGAGATAAGCGTTATCTTGGGACTAGGAGATGGAATTTAGTTGAAATCCGTCAACCAAGAGTTCTAAGGGTAGAATTAGTCAAGTAACGACTTACCATTTCTAGATAAAAAGTAGCATGCGATGACTATTTTTATTTAAAGATGGGTCTTGGAATCATTTATATAATTTAGTGAGAGGTCATTATATGAATGCTAAACTTGTTAAAATGTTTTTCAAGTAAATTAACAATGAATGTTTATATATTTCTTTTTGTTGTAGTTACCATATTCGCATAATGTCAACATCATCAAACGTTGCAACCTTGGGTAGAGACTCATGGTTGAGGTCCGTCATGGACAAGTGTGTCCTTAAGGATGACGGAAGTAACTTCGTTGAATGGGAATCAACGATCAAGAGCGCCGCGTTATCCGATAACGTGCTTCGCTACTTGGTCGAAGAGCCCCCCACCGAACCCGCGCCTAGATCGTCCGCGGTGGTGGTTCGGGACGAATATGACCTTTATTTGAAGGTTGCTAATGACGTCAAGAATGGTTGATTTGGTCAATCTCACCCAAACTCAAACTCCAATTGATCTCTCTCAATGCATATGCGATATTCACGAGGATCACTTCGATGTTTTCGCAAGCCCCTCAAATTCTCCAATATGAGGCAATTACGAAATTCTTTGACACTAAGCTTCAAAGGGCCAAAAAGGTTGGCCCACAAGTGCTCAAAATGGTTGAGCACGCGGACACCTTAGAGCGTCTAGGGTGCAAAATTCCGAAGAATTTGGTGGTGGGTAAGATCCTTCATTCACTCTCACCTAAGTTCACCCAATTTAGGGTGAACTATAACATGAATGGCATGGACAAGAGTTTCCATGAACTCCATGCACTCCTCACCCAAGCGGAGAGGGACATGGAGGCTAGTGGGAGTGAAACCAAGGATGTTCTTTCCATGAAAATGAAGAACATGAACCTTGGGGTAAGGAAGGACAAGGGAAAGGGTAAGACTCTTTTCAAGAAATCCGGCAAGGGAAAGGCCAAGGTCTTTTATAAGGCCAAGCCCAAAGTCAACAAACACGCAGAGGCGGATTGCTATTATTGTAATGGCAAAGGGCATTGGAAACGCAATTGCCCCAAATACTTGAAAGACAAGAAGGACGGTTGTGTGACAACGTCAGGTAAAATTCTTTCATCACTCTATATGATAGATATTAAACTTTGCTAGTACATCTTCTTGGGTATTTGATACCGGTTGTGGTTCTCACCTTTGTAATCATGTACAGGGGCTGAAGGACGCGCAAGCACTAGCCAAGGGTGACGTGGACCTACGATGGAAAGGGAGCTATCCGGCATACGCTGACGGGTAGCCGCAGTTTCCGTGGGCCACTACGTTCTTCTTTTGCCTAATGGATTAGAGTTGTATTTAAATAATTGCTATTATGTACCAACTCTTACCAAGAACATTATCTCCATTTCCGTGTTAGACATGGAAGGTTTTTCTTTTTGCATTAAGAACAACTGTTGTACTTTTGCCTTTAATGAAATGGTTTATGGCGAGGCCATTTCTATTGGAGGTATTTATGTTCTAGATATTGCAAAAGAGGTCTATCATGTAGAAAACAAGAAGCTCAAAACAGGTGAACCTAATCAATCATACCTTTGGAATTGTCGTTTAGGGCACATAAACGAACGACGCATAAAGAGACTTGTTTCATCTAAAGTACTCAAACCATTCGATTACGAATCTTATGGCGTATGCGAATCTTGTCTTCTAGGCAAGATGACTCGTGCTCCTTTTAAGGGAAAAGGGACACGAGCAAGTGAAGTATTAGGACTTATACATACGGATGTATGCGGTCCAATGACTATCCAAGCTAGAGGTGGTTATCACTACTTCATTACTTTTACCGACGACTTGAGTAGATATGGATATGTCTACTTGATGAGGCATAAAAGTGATGCTTTTGAAAATTTCAAAGAATTTCAAAATGAAGTAGAAAACCAATTGAATAAAAAGATTAAAACCCTACGATCCGATCGTGGTGGTGAATACTTGAACCATGAATTTGATTCACACCTGAAAGATTGTGGTATAGTATCAAAATGGACTCCTCCTGGAACACCTCAATTAAACGGTGTATCCGAAAGGAGAAATCGAACTTTATTAGATATGGTTCGATCTATGATGAGTCTAACTGAGCTTCCTGATTATTTTTGGGGTTTTGCTATCTTATCTGCAATATTTTCACTAAATCGAAGCCCGACTAAAGCGACAAACAAGACTCCATATGAGATATGGACAGGGAAAGTCCCTTATTTGTCGTTTATGAGAATTTGGGGATGTGATGCTTTTGTTAAGAATAAGTCTGACGATAAACTCGCACCCAAATCTGATAAATGTCTGTTTGTAGGATATCCAGAGGAATCACGTGCTTATTACTTCTACAATAAACACGAGGACAAAGTGTTTGTGTCTCGTGATGCAGTCTTTTTAGAAAATGATTTTATTTCTAAAAGACAGAGTGGGAGAAAATTTGAACTTGATGAAGCCCAAGAGCCACAAACCGAAAAGGACGACGAGGAAAAAGTTCCCTCTTCGTCTGACATGGTCATTATTCCTTCGGAACCTAGGAGGTCAAGCAGAATTAGTCATCAACCTGATAGATACCTTGGTATTATAGAGGAAGGTGATGACTATAATGTGTTACTTTTTGAAAGCAACGAACCTACTACCTACAAAGCAGCCATTTGTAGTCCCGACTCAAAGCTATGGCTAGGAGCCATGCAATCCGAAATGGATTCCATGTACGACAATCAAGTATGGGACTTGGTTGATTTACCTAAGTAGGTAAGACCTCTTCATTGTAAGTGGATCTATAAGATCAAAAGTGGCATAGATAAACATAATGATGTTTACAAAGCTAGATTGGTGGCAAAAGGTTTCACCCAAGTTCATGGTCTTCACTATGACGAAACCTTCGCCCCAGTCGCCATGCTTCAATCCATAAGGATTATCTTAGCGGTTGCCGCATTTCATAATTATGAGATTTGGCAAATGGATGTCAAAACCGCCTTCTTGAATGGGATTCTAGAAGAGGAAGTGTACATGACACAACCTGAAGGTTTTGTGGATCCATAAAACCCTAAGAAGGTATGCAAACTTAAGAGATCCATCTATGGTCTTAAGCAAGCATCCAAGAGTTGGAATCATCGTTTCGATCATGTAATTAAACAAAATGGTTTCACTCGAAGTGTCGAGGAACCGTGTTTATACATGAAGTTTAGTGGGAGTAAAGTAAATTTTCTAGTCTTGTATGTAGATGACATACTACTCATTGGGAATGATATTCCAATGCTCACTTCTGTAAAGGAGTGGCTAGGGATACATTTCCAAATGAAAGACTTAGGAGAGGCCCAGCGCATCTTAGGTATCCAGATCTATAGGGATAGATCTAAAAGGATACTAGCATTAAGTCAAGAAACTTATATTGATAAGATTCTTGATCGGTTCAACATGAAAGACTCTAAGAGAGGCTTTTTTCCTATGGGAAGTGGGATCACTTTGAGCAAGTCAGAGTGCCCTACGAAAACCGAGGAGATTGAATGCATGAAATTGATCCCTTACGCTTCAGCCGTTGGATCAATCATGTATGCTATGATGTGCACTCGTCCCGACGTTGCATATGCTTTGAGCATGACAGTATGTACCAAGCAAAATCCAGGTGAGAGTAACTGGATTAGCCGTAAGAACATCTAGTACTGAGAAGGGAACAAGGATTCGTTCTTAGTGTTTGGAGGCGAGACTGAGTTAAGTGTTAAAGGGTTACACAGATGCCAGTTTCCCAACAGATAGGGAGATATGAAATCTCAATCGGCCACGTTATATGATGAATGGAGGAGCTGTTTGCTGGAAGAGTTTCAAGCAAAGCGTTACAGCGGATTCTACAACAGAAGCAGAGTACCTTGCAGCGTCTGAAGCTGCAAAGGAAGCTGTGTGGATTCGGCAATTTTTGGAAGGACTAACAGTAGTCCCTACTGCCAAAGATCCTATCACGATTTATTGTGATAACAGTGGGGCTATTTTTCATGCAAAAGAGCCCAAGTCTAGTAACTAGTCTAGACATGTACTTAGGAAATATCATGTAATTAGAGATTACGTGGACAGAAAGGAAATTGACATTTGTAAGGTTGGAACAGATGACAACATTGCAGATCCTTTAACCAAGCCTTTGTCAAAGGCTAAGCATGATGGTCATGTCACCACAATGGGATTGAGACGTGTACCAGAATTCCTTTAGATTATGTAATATGTAATAATTGAATGTTGTTTTAATTATTTCATATATGATAATTGCATTCATTGTTCGAGTTTCATTATAAACTTTTTTATTTAGTTTGACTAAATTTAATACTTTGTTTATCCGAATAGATTGTAAGACAATGTTGGACCCTATTCAAGTGAATAGGACAAACTTAGTATTTTGTCCCTAGTCACTCAATGATGTGACGTCTCGAAGTGACTAGATTGTAAGTCGATCGATGGTTGGTTCAGCACCATGGGGTCATAGAGATGACTGGTCGTTTACATAGACAGACTGTATGACACTCTGTCGGACAGTGACATTTGTTGAGACCCTTAAATCATTTATTTGATGCCTGGTAGTGGCAGGGTCTTCTATCTTATTCCTATGAGTCGATTCTTTTGACTAGCGACCGTCTATCTGAGTCGGTGCAGTTTCCGATTGGTTTTGGTTGATGTTCTAGGTCGTGCCGTAAAAGGAGGCCGATGGACATCTTCTGGATCATGGTGATCTGCATCATATAGAGTAGATGAATCAACAGAAATTGTCCAGCCACGTTGGGTACAAACATCTTAAGGCAACTCGAGGAGAAGTTACTGTAAATGCGTGGCCACGTTCGGAAAGAGATCTATTGTAACACCCCGGCCCAAACCTTGGGTCGGGAGCGGTCACTCATGATAGCTCTCCAGGCTGTGTACATGGCCCACAGATCAACACGGGTCCTTTCCAGCGCATTTTGTCCTCACTCATGCACATCCCGGGAACCTTCCCAGGAGGTCACCCAGCCTAAGACTACTCTCAGTCAAGCACGCTTAACTTTTGAGTTCTTTTGCATGGATGACCAGAAAAGAAAGTGCACTTTGTTGATATGAGTAGTACTTTCAATCCTTTTAAGCACTAGTCATTTAAGCCTCTCAATGGACCTCTTCAACAAACGTGGGGTGTTACAATCACCCCCACTTGAAGAACGCAACGTCCTCGTTGCGCCTGGGAGCATAACCGCTAACCCAGAATCCTCCCCCGCTAGGTGGGTGATCACAATGGAGCGTATAACTACTGCCTCCAGGAGCGTATAACAACTGCCTCCATCACCACACGGTCGCAGGGTTGCTCTGATACCATTTGTAACACCCCGGCCCAAACCTTGGGTCGGGAGCGGTCACTCATGATAGCTCTCCAGGCTGTGTACATGGCCCACAGATCAACACGGGTCCTTTCCAGCGCATTTTGTCCTCACTCATGCACATCCCGGGAACCTTCCCAGGAGGTCACCCATCCCAAGACTACTCTCAGTCAAGCACGCTTAACTTTTGAGTTCTTTTGCATGGATGACCATAAAAGAAAGTGCACTTTGTGATATGAGTAGTACTTTCAAACCCTTTAAGCACTAGTCATTTAAGCCTATCAATGGACCTCTTCAACAAACGTGGGGTGTTTTAATGCGCCATTGCACTCACACCCTAGCTAACTGCTGACTTCCCATAAAATCCCCTCCCGACCCAACATTTTTTGGCTTAGACTTGTTGATCGAGACACAATAGCTACCTTTTAGTATACAAGGCTCTAAATCTCCAAACCTTATCATACCCCGCAATTGAAAGACTCTGGTTGTTCTTCTTGATGACATGTTACCTTAACCGGCACTTTAAGACTATTAAGTAACCCCCCTTACCGCTGATACGATCATCCTCAACACACGACAAACTCTTCAATCCGATTGTCGAACTTCTTCTTGTTGATCCTGATCCATCGACCAATAAAGCCTCAGCAAGCTCCACCTCACCGTCAACTAACACCATCAACTATCAACCCAAAAGCAATATTGAACCACTTTAGACCAATAGGCGTAGTATGGCTCACCTCTACATTACCAAAATACTTAGATGGTGACATCTCCTAGTCAATGTCTTACCTTGTAAAAGATACAAGTCACTTGTACTTGACTTCACACCACGAAGCAACTCCCATAGGCCCTTGCATACACGCAATACTCCACCTTCTCCTTGAAATCTAAAACCTCTCCGTTAACATTCTAAGAGAAATAAGATTACTCTTAAGTTGTGAAATGTGTATTACACCCTTGAGATATCTAACTTTTCCATCATGCATTAGAACCTTCACATAGCCTACTCCGATCCACTGCCTAACAAATCGCTCCATCACCCATGATAACAATGCTCATATGATAATTATATGTCAGAAACATCACCCGTTTAGAGCACATGTGAGATGTGCATCCACTATCAAGAACTCATATATGACCTAGATTTTATTTTTCTTGGACCACAAATGCTAAATTTCCTCAGAGTCGTAATCACTTTTTGATTGTCGTGCAGCTGCATATGAAGCAAAATTTCCTTTATTTGAATTAGGACATTCTAACTTCCAATGACCTTTTTTCTCCACTGTTATGACAATAATCACTAGGAATTGGTCCCCTTGACTTAGGCCTATAAGACTTCTTCTTATTCCCTCTGGTCTGAACCCTACCTCTTTCAGCTTTAGCAACCAATGCCAAAGCCTGATTATCTACCATAACATTAGTTGCCTTATGGCGTAACTCCCTAGTGTGAACCGACAACTTCACCTCTTCTAGAGTTAAATTAAAGTCTCACTACCCACCATAAGTAACTCTACAAAGTTCTCATATGATGACAATAAAGAAATCAAAAAAGTAAGTGCAACATCCCCATCTTCTACCTTAACGTCTAAATTACGTAGATCTAGTAAAATAGAGTTAAGCTTATCAAGATGATCCCGAGTGACATACATACTTGCATTCTAAGGCCAAACAAACGTTGTATTTTAGTCATAAAAATACTCTCCAATTTTTGCACAAATCAACTATAGTTTCCTCACTTGCAACTTCTGTAATAACGCCGCCTGTAAGACATAAAATACCGTGGCATGATTCACATTGCTACAAACTCGGGATTCTCAATCACGGGGACTCAACACCCGCCATTACCCTTGCGGCAGCCGGCAGTTTTTGTCACCTTCGTTGAGAAACCTGGCGTCAACGACTCCAGGATACACTCATGCTTAAGCAAAACCCTCATCTTTATATGCCATAGTCTGAAATTATTTATTCCCGTAAATCTGTCGATCTTTATAGTTAACTATAGCGCCATTATCTCCCCCGAATCAAATAACCTAGCTCATATGCCAACTGTTGTGCGCGGAAGCGTGTTGAGACGATGTAAAAAATAATAGCAAAATAAAGAACACACGAATTTACGTGGTTCACTATCAATATGATAGTTACGTTCACAAGGCCGGAGAAACATTTCACTATGTAGGGAGAGAATTACAGATTACAAAAGATGAGCTTTCAAACTTGCCTCTTCGAATTTTATACCTTTCTCCCTTGCCCTGAAGGCTAATACCTAATGTCTGTGTATACTTATTCTACACTAGAATATAAGACTTATTAAGATTAGGAAATAAGCAAATAGAAAACTTATACAATTAGCACATATCTAACATTTCTAATTTAAATCCACGGATAAAAGAATATCATCAAAATACACACACGTTGACATGGTATGTTAAGTGCTTTTTCCATTATCCAGAGGAAAAAAATTGGATACTGAAATGACGGTTAGTCTTCCTTATGTCGGAAGTATCCGTTTTAATATTAAAACCGAATCAAATATTACTCTCTCCTTCCCAGTTAATAGTTATCATTTTCCATTTTTGGGTGTATCAGACTATGAGTCAATAATTATCATTTCTATTTATAGCATATATTAACTCATGTGCAAGTAGTGGTAGGGTTGAGAAGCAATATTATCAATAATATAAAAAGGTAAGATTGAGTATTCCACGTGGCAAGCCTTTTTTTACTATTCAAATCCTTCCTAACGCATGCCACATCATATCCAGCTCTAATTAGAATATTTGATGCCTTAAATCAGAGAAAATCAACAACCTACAACCTCAAACGTCAGTCGGTGATAAATTCAAGCAACTCACCATTATCTATGCCAATTAACTCCATTAACTTCCAGACATTTAGTAAGGGAAGGTGAAAGGGTGTTCCTCTCTCTTATAAACACCCAAATCTCTACAACCAAAATCTAAATTTTGGATCATCGTCAACAATGGTGAGTTTATTTGCCAAAAATTAAATACTCCGTAGCTTATTTTTTTTGTTATTTTTTATCTTAACAGTAGTTTGTCAACATTCAATTGGTATTAATTTACTTGGTTATTCAAGTTTCTATTTGTTTTGGTTATTTTTTTTGCGCTTCTTTATCATTACACTATCTGCCTTTCTTCACGACTTCCTAATTTTTTCGGTTCGTTTTACATCTAATTAAATTGTACGGAGTAGTTTACTAGCCAACTGTGTTGGGTTATACTCCCTCCTATTCCTTATGATCTTCTACAATTGGTTTGAAGAAATAAGGATCTTCTGCAATTGGTTTGAAGAAATATTTAGTGGTAGGGTGATATGTGGATGTAAATCAATGTAAGAGAGAGAATGTGGGGTCACAAGTTATTATAACCATAAATGATAGACAAATAAGGAAAGTGGAAGATCTTTTTGAATTTGTCGTTTTAGGAAATGTGGAATATCCAAGTAAGAATTAAGGTACGAGCTTTAGGTCAACTGCATTTGCTCTGGATTTCTATAGTGTCAAGTTCGTATTGAGGTATTATGCTCCGGATTCGGATTCTTATAATCTGAAGGGAAATTGCGCTTTATGGTAATTGTGACTTTGTAACTAAAGATTTCCATTTGCTTAAATTTTGTAAACTATGAATAAATAGGATGGGATGTTGAATGTTTAGTTATAATGAATTTTCATATGAAAGCATGGTAATCAATTTTGGTTATAATGAATTTTGGTCTGTATCAACTTCAAATATCGTCCATATATTTGTATAGTACATCTACGTAGGTTGATGGAGAATTTTCACAAGAAATTGTCTTTTCTAAAGCAAATTCTCATTTAAAATGAGTGTCTTTGTTTTGGGTTTAAAATGGGCCAAATACTCTCTTATGTGAGATTAACACAAAAGAAAAGTTCATATAGAAAAGTAGAATATTTTTCCTTTATGTTCATATGGGAGAATATTTGATCCGTTTAATTTAAAGATGAATACCTTTCTAATACATCTGTATTGTATTGAGGAAGACTAGCTGTTTTTTTTAGGTCAGAAATACCTTGCAACTTAAATAAAGTAAACAAAGATGATAAAAGAAAACTTCAAATAATTGTTTGTTGCTCATTTGACCTATTTGTGTTTATCGACTATGTGCTCCACTTCTAAATAGTGTTACTGGCTCATCTTTCGGTTCACTTTAGTCGGACTCAATTTCTTTGTTTGGACTTTGGTTGGTTTATCGATCAAGCTTCCATTTCTCGTACATCTAAACCTCCCCTAGGGAGTACAATAATTACAGGAGAAAAGATACTAAGGATTCCAATCCTAATGCCTTATGACCTCTTTTTGCTTATACTGATATGACTTTGTACTAGACTTATTCATCCGTTTTATTGTTGTCTTTTATTTTGAAAGTGACGCGTTTCTTAAGATTTATAAAAGGTACACAAAGGTGATGAAAAATGGGGAGTATCTTATTACCTTTTTCAAGGAGTTGTTTGGTTGATCAACGAAGATAAATTTCCTATGAACTTATACTTCATAGGATTTAAGATCCCACGTCCAATTCGGGTGATATTGGTAAGAGTGTTTGGTTGCTCGTAGAAAAATTAAATTTCATCTGAACTTCCAATGACCAAGGGGGAAATAGGTAATCCATAAAAAAAACCCGTGAATTTTCACGGGTTTCAAAACTAGTTAAGTTTTAAAAAGTGTAACATTAAAGGGTGTTTTCAACAATTGTTTTTTTTTTTTTTTTTAATTTTTTTTTTAAGATGCGCGCATATTTCATTAAAATAAAATGTAAAGTTTACAAGAAGTTGGTGGGGAGCCAAGAGACAATCTGGGCCCCCACCCCCTTAGCCATAGAGAAACTAAGCATAGTAAAGATATAAGCGGCCACCCGAGCCCCAGCATCCTGAGATACCGAGAACTTCTGGATCCGCTTAAGCAAGTCAACAGCATCCGAGCCCAGCTCCCCAAGCGAAGAGAAAGAGAAGGGTAGGAAACCATAGCCAGCAGTCGCGCATAAATCCCTACACTTAGCACATTTGCGCTGAGCAGCATCAACAACAACCCGTCCTGACACAAAATCAGACATCCCAGTCTGAGTCAAGGGGGAAGACCCTGTCAAATCAACACACACATCACGCCCTCTGTCCCACGAATAAAGTAGCAAATCCGCAGGTCGAAGAGATCCGCCATGCCCGTCAA